>JAHWFP010244902.1:137547-178138 GCA_023313725.1 Lithobius niger
TTATTATTATTATTATTATTATTATTATTATTATTATTATTATTATTATTATTATTATACTTCCTTATAGCTAATAGACTTGTTCGACGTAACTAAATTAAATAATAACATTTGATCGTCGAATTGAAATCCAAAGATAACACGGAGCCGTAAAAACAAATGGATTTTTAACTTGTTTAAAATAGTCTCGTTGCATTGTTGCATGATGAATACGCTTACTGTCGAACCAAATTCTCCATTAGGCCTATCTGCGTAATTAAAACAGCAGTTTAAAAAAAATAGGCCTAAAATCACGGTACCACAGCAACGTCAAGTTGCTACGAGTCGCTGCTGGCTTCAACAACAGCATCACTCCCGTCACTCTGCTACTACCAGTAATCTATATAGGCAGCATTCCGCGTTACGTTGAAACTCTGTAACTGTGTGCCCGGAGGTGCACCGTGTTGCAAAAATGAGTAGGTTTACTATACAATCCAAATTTCCGTTAGCTGCTACTTACGAAATTACTGCTGCAAGTAAAAATTACCTAAAAGCTGACAATTACGCCTGAAATGTAAAATAAGGTTAAAGGCTAACACATTTTAAACCGGCAATTCTGATAGTTACTGCTTTTAGATTATATAATAGAGATATCTGTTGCAATGCGTGATAGAGGTCTGCGCCTCACCATTGGTAGTGGCGGAACTGTACAGAACACTGATGCGACTAGGTAGTCGCTGTAGCCACTTGTTTTAATTATCATAAATTTTTTATTGAAAATTAATGGCAATTTAAAAAACATTACAGTATTATATAAATTGCACAGAAAGATTGGAAATATAAGAAACTCTTTTTTTGTACGTTTCTTTACTTTTCGAGAACAGCACTTGTGCAGCTTTATTTAAATTTTTTTGCAACCTTTCCAAAATTCATTCAGATGTCGCCGCATAGATTGTAATTAAACATCCAACTTGTGATAATGTAAGACCTTCGTATATTTTCGTTTCTTGTTTATGTATAAAAGTAATATTGATGTTTAATTGGAACGTAGCTTCGCTATGAAGACACTCCAATGTAATCTTAGACCGCGCATCACGCGAAAACCACAAGGACTAGCCAAACCACACTTTTCAGGCAGTAGCACGGGACTCCGGACAAAGTTTATCAAAAAAAAAATCCGGAATCGGACATGGGGTTGACGAACCATCAGGATAACAGAATGGACCAATAGCAAGATCCAAAATCCAAACAACAACAAGCCGTTTCTATTGTTACGGGCATCCGAGTGTTAAAAGATTGATTGTCTTAGGTTTGTTACTTATTTTTTAGAAATTACAAGACACATTTTTTAATTTTACTGGGAGATTTGGCCCAGCTACCCTGACACTACAGTCAAAGGCCGACCCTTTTTTGGCCAAACAACAAAGAAAGCGGAGCCCGCTCGATTACGTCGACAGTGGAACTGACAGAGGCGCCTCAAGCCTTAAAAACGTGGTGGGGCCATGTTCCAAAATATCTTCCCCCCCCCCCCCCCCAGGTATATTTTTAGGACGTTTGGAAATGTAGTTTGGACAACCACATAGGGTGTTTTTTTTTAAACAATCAACCCCCAAAAAATACGTTTAAGCCTGACTGGTGCTGGGTCCGAGGCATTTTTTTCCTGGGAAGCTGCTGTGTCATGGCTGTTCTGGTCATTACAGTCGTGGCTATCTAAAGTTAAAGCTATAATAAACTTTTCATTATTTCTTTAATCTTCATAACTAGTACTCAAACCACCCTGGTACATGCTTGTATTCACCATTTCTATTCGGTAGTTGCTTAAATCACTGCACGGTTTTGGTAAGTTCGAAAAGTCAAGTCAGGCAAGGTCTCATAACAAACAGCGAAATGGTTATATAGGCGCTATACATGAGACTGCGTCACGATACGCAAGCGCTTCACTTCGTTCTAAGCATGTCGCCGACTCGCAGCCTAACTAACCAAAACTATACGTGAAGTCACTGTACGTAAACTAACAGCATTGATTCATTAGTTTTTAATGGCCATTCACTGGACAGAATAATAAAAATAAGCCAGACGAACATTGAAAACTGACTATGCAGCGATTTTTACTGGAAAATGTGGTGGGGCCAAATAGACTAAATTGCAAAAGTGGTGACCGGCGCCTATGGGAACTGATGATGGCCCTAGTAATAATATCTCCAATGTTCTCAGCATTCCGACTGATTAACAGAATGTTCATGCTGTTCTTGACAGGAAAATAGAAATACATAGTTTATTAGGTAGCGCCATGAGTCTATGAAAATGACTCGTTCCTACGGAACTTTTCATAGACTCATGCTAGCGCATTCTGCAAAGTTATAGGCGAATCAGTTACGAATGAATTTTTTTTATGAAAGTTTCGTTTCCATTGATATGAGACTTCCCAAAGCTTAAAGTTGCACTATCACCAATTGAAAGTAGGCAGAATCTGACAACATCTAGTACTATCTAGCACTTGCTTGCACCAAGCGAAGGAATACACAACGGCATTTCTTTTAACGAAACAAACAAGCCACGACATCCTTAATTATTGAGTGAAAATTTAGTATGTCCTCTTGCACCTGGGAGCAAGCTGTAAAGGGTGACAATATCACTGCTGCTAGATGGCGCCACGGTATTTATAGTAGCACTTTACAGCATTAGCCACCTTTTGGGCCCCAGCAGCTCAGCAGTCCTGCTATACACTAATGAAAATCATGATTTTAGTACTTTTAATAATAGTAAAGTAAATTTGGACATATTTCGATAAAATTGATTCGTGAATGACGAAAGCAAATCCTTTGAGGGTTAATATTCCTACAACATGCCGTGAACATTTTCCGATAGGAAGACCAAAATCTCTCCGTTTAAAGATGGCAGCTGCTTACAATTTTGAAAATGTAATATCTCTTCTATGGGACCAATTTTGAATTTCAGTATGTCAAATTAAAGGTAATTTAACGTAGAACGTTTTATTTCCTATGAAGTATTGCAATATTTCCCAATGGTTTTACGTACAAACTTGAAAATGTAATAATTAACAAAGTTTGTCGCACACTTTCTCGATCATCAAGTTTAATATGAATCAGTAATATATTATTAACCTCAAGAAACACATTTAGAAAATGTTAATCGAACACATAGAAAAGAAACGGAGAAATGGTAAATTACAATAAGTGTTATTATGGTAGCAATCACACTACTTTACAACAATGCAACACGAGAATTCTGTGTCTTTCTTCATTTTGAATATCTAAAGATACTCAGAAAAATTGTTCCACACAACTGGTTACCAACTAAAATGCAGAACAAAATTCTGTCCCTTTAATGACCTAATTAAGTTTAAAATTTTCGCAGTAAACAACACCACTAACATCAAAGGACGTCAGTTCTTAAACTAACCTTCACAGTTGTGTTGTGCTGGCCTTGGTGAATGGGATTATAGTCTAGTAGTCCACTCTTGTAGCCTTGAAAGAGGGGTCGGCTAATATTTTATGATTATTAGCTACAGCCCGTGTTACGCACATGTTATATTGGATGCACCGTTTGCAATATTAGTATGTAGGGTGCTACTTGGCAATTTGAATATCAAAGATCAAACGTCATAAATGACAACCCAAAAAACAACGTTTTGGCTGCATCATCTAAACCGTTCATCTGATGGAAAACAAGCCAATTACATAATACCTTCAGAATAAAATTTTGTTCAAAAACGGTCCTATTCATATTTTGCGTAAAATTAAATCTTTTGTTCCAAATACGTAATTTAACTCCTTTTACGTCATTTGTGTACCTTACACATACAATTCCCTGTATGTGCTTTGTGTAATTAGCTACTTCTAAAGTTGTAATTAAGATGAATGGTTATAATTAATTATGCTTAGATGAATGGTGGTAATGTATATTTTTCAACAAGGATATTAAACACGGGTTATCATAATTCGAACCTAAGCTACGGCTGTTTCTCTACACTGTAGCACGGGCATACTGTTTCTATTCACCATTAAGTTACATCTTTAAAGTCATGCGCTGGTAGTTCTCATTAACATAAATGGATAGAATAAAGTTAGATGAAAGGTGGAGATGGGTATTTTTCAACAAGAGTAATAAAAACAGTATGTTTCTACAACAATGATAATAAAGACGGATTATTAAAATTAGAAGCTAAGCTATGGCTGTTTTTTTTATGCTGTGGCACAGTGTTTTCTGCTTTTATTCACCGCAAGTTACAACTGTAAAGTGATGCCGTTGCAGTTCCAATGATGACAAACCAGTTTTATTACCCTCGTTGGAAAATGTACATCTCCATCTTTCATCGAAGCCTAATTATATCCATTTATGTTAATTAGAACTGCCAGTGCATCACTTTAAAGATGTAATTTATGGTAAATAGAAACAGTATGCCCATTCTACAGTGTAGAGAAACAGCCGTACCTTAGGTTCTGTAATTACGATAACCCGTATTTATTATCCTTGTTGCAAAATTTACGTTACTACTACTTATCTAAGCATTAAAACCATTTATCGTAATTAAAACTCCCTATGTAGCTAATTGTACACATACATCAAACAAGTACAAGCTATTATATGTGTATGGTCACAAATGACGTAATAGGAGTTAAACTACGTATTTGGGTCGAAAGGTTTAATTCTATGCAAGATATGAATGGTATCGTTTCTGAACGAAATTTTATTCTGAAGGTATTATGTAATTGGTTTGTTTAACATGAGATGAACGATTTAGATGATACTGCCAAAAAGTTGTTTTGGGATGTCATTTATGACGTCTGATCTTCGTTATTTCAAATTGTTAAGTGGCACCCTACGTACCAGTGATGTAAATGGGCTGTAGCTACTAAGTCATAAAATATTAGTTGTCCCACCCTCTTTCAAGGTTATGAGAGTTGGCAACTAGCCTAGACTAAAATCCCTTACGCCATGGCCAGCATTATGGAATTGCGAAGGTTGGTTTGAGAACTGACATCCTTTGATGTTAGTGCTGTTACTGACGAAATCTTATTAACTTCTTTAGATCATTAAAGGGACAGATTTTTGTTCTAGATTTTTATTTTGTAACCAGTTATCTGGAATATTTTTTAGATATCTTTAGATATTCAAAATGAAGAATGACACAGAATTTTCATGTTGCATTGTTTTAAAGTGGTTTGATTACTACCCTAATAACACTGACTATAATTTACCATTTAACCGTTTCTATGTGTCCAATTAAAATTTTCTAAACATCAAAATAAAGGCAAAATAATGGGAATCACATTTTTAAGGTAAATAATAGTATATTACTGATTCGGATTAACTGGATTACTTTGCATAATTCGTATTACTGATGATAAAAAAAGTATGCCACAAACACCATTAATTACTACATTTTCGAGTTTGCACGTAAACCATTGGGAAACATGTAATACTTCACAGGAAATAAAACTTTCTACGTTAAAATTACCTTTAATTTGACATATTGAAATTCAAAAATTGGTCCCATAAAAGAGATATTACATTTTCAAAATTGTAAGCAGCCGCCATCATTAAACGGAGATATATATTTTTTGTCTCCCTATCGGAAAATGTTCACGGCATGTAAGAATGTTAATCCTCCAAAGGATCCTCCTTATGAATCAGTTTCTCCCCAAATTTATTCTACTATAATCAGCTATCATTTGACAATGCTGGTGGCCATAAGTACTGTCAAAGGCAAAGCTCTATATTTGGATATTACCGATAACATTAACAATCTTTGTCCCCTGGAATTGGACAAAACAAACGCCCATAACATTTACACTTAGCCACTCACACGAAACAATTGAAACAAACCCACAAACACAAACAAAACAAATCCCAAATAACAAAAAACATGTAAATACACAAATTGAACACATCCACTCACACTCGTAGACATGGCCCAATTCAAACACAAATTGGGTTCACTTCCAGAGATTACTAAGGAACAAAAACATTCCCTGTAATTGTAGTTCAAATTGCAGTTTGTTTCATTCACGTGAATTCTAATTAGATTTTATTTGTGTGCCTTCACAGGCGTGAAGTGCCATGGGGATACAAGCTCTAATCCGTTTGTTTTCTTTGTTCAGTTAATTTTAATGACATGTGGCTGAGTGTTAATTTTAATGGTATTCGGATTGACTGCAGTTAACCTAATGTACTACTAACTACATTACATCTTTGTCCTCAAAGTATTTTGGTTACCACCATTGTCATGATTACTCATTTGGGTCGTAGAGTACGGGATATGCTAATATTACAAAAAAGTTAATTGAGCTAAATGTGCTTTAGCACTAAAGATTTTTATCTCTTTGCAGCACGTCACAGTAGCAATGGCGGCGGAAGATCCACAATTCTCACAAGACATGATTGTCATCCAGACACAGTACTTCTCCAACATTCAGAAACTTCAGAATTATGTTAGAAGCTTGGAAAGAGGTTTGAGTAAGCTAGAGGCTATCCACAGGCAACTGCAGCAAAACTCGAACATACCCATACCGCAGAACAAATTGCAACAATTTTTCAATGGAGGCATGGCAGAACTTGGTGCCTGTGTCACTGTTAACCACTGTTTGATGTCCATGTTTAACCGACTCTATGATGAACTGATACGATCCATGCAGATGAAAGACGATTCCCTGAGGGAAAAATCAGACGAATGTCAAGAACTACGAACTGAAAGGGAAGACATTTGTCGAAGAATAGAACAGAAAGAAGACAACATCGAACAAATGAAACTTAGGGTTGAGAGTTTGAATGAGGAACTGGTTAATTTGCGAGAATACAAAGAAGACGCTGCCACTAATTTGTTGGTTCTTCAGCAAGAACTTGTGAAGTTGCAGAGTGAATTAGATGCCAGCGAACAAGAAAAAGCGGACATGACGTTGAAGTCTGAAGCTCAGGACCAAGAAGTAAAGCGCATTACGTCGTTGAACGAACAACTCTCAGACACATTAGCGGAAAATACTTCGATCATACAGAAGTTGGTCCAAGATGCAGAAACTCAAGCATCTTACATAAGAGAACTCCATTCTGTACGCGAAACCAATGAAGACGTGAATGAACAATTACAGAAGGCATTACAGAAATGTCAAGAGGAAAACGAACAACTGGACCGAGATAATACGACCTTAGTTGACAATCTGTTGGCTACCACACGACAATATCAACAGAGCATGGACAGAGCAAGCCGCCTACAGGATACCAACGGCTTACTCAGAAACAGGGTATCGTTACTAGAAACAACTAAGGAAACACTGGAGTTAAATTTGTGGGACACCAACCGAAAGTTAGATGAATCGGAACGAACGTGTTCCTTTTGGAGAAGACAGTCTGGCCAACGAGCTACGGAGCGAAACTCATAGACACTTGTGCATCGTATGTTAGTGTTCTGGTAAAGCATTCCGAGAAACATACTCATATTCCTGTTTTGCTGGTCACGTGATGCGTGAGGTCAGTGACGGCATCAGGACTGAACTGTGTAGGGGGCCGGCAGTGGGCACATCTGGAAACAGAGTGGGCCAGGCACTCTTTTTTTAAGGCTGCCGCGTTAGGCACTTTTATTCCGTTTCATTCAACTTAAACGTAACGTATGCATCAATGCAGTCCTGCTGCAAAAATAAATAAATTTAAATAAATAAATAAATGAAAGCTCAGATTATTCATTTGATGTCACGTTTAACCTGAAATCTTTTTCATTTTTTTTTCCTGGTGGTGACCTGAGTGTTGGGGTCAAGGGGCCCGTGAAATATTTGGAGGGGGGGGGAGGTCATGGCCCACTCTGGCCCACCCCTAGCGCAGTCACTGCATTAGGCTGACGCTGACTCTCGCGTATTACGTGACTGGCCCCTGTGATTCAACAAAACTAAGAATATGATGGATATGACGCGTGAAACATTTATACAAATGTTGGCATCACTTTTTACCTTATCATAGCAATTTGTGTTTATTCTTGCCTGTATCATAATTTTTTTGGATTTAAATTGTTAATAAAAGGTGTAAATTCATTGTGATGCTAGCTGTGTTTTCTTGGCCTACGAAGCGATGTGAGACCGCCATTGTAGTAGATTTTGACAGCGTTGGTGTTGCTTCTTTGGCAATGTTTTCTATAGTTTAGTCGTGTTTTTGCTGATTTTAACGGTTTCGGTTAGGGCACTAGCGATTAATCTTCCCTGGTGACGCATTGCTCGAGAAGTAATGGAGGACACGTAACGCTTCATAAATAGAGGAGGTGGCGAAAGTCACCCCCTTACGGCAGAGGTGAAAAACTTTCATCACTGCTTTCTTTTTCGTCATTCGTGGGTAAGTAAACAAATAATTTTGAGGGTCACCGCAAAAATGTTTTGGGCAAAATTGTGTCTCTTGCAAAGAATGAAAACATCATTTTTTTTTAATGTTTTAGTGCTGAGAGGGGGGGGGGAGTGCGCTTCCACCCAGTGCACCCACTAAATCCGCCACTGAATGCGTCTATCTAGACGCGCGCTGCTGTGTCACTCCAAAACTAGACAGACAACAGTCATCATCAGCACTGAGCAGCAGTCGTCAACATTCACTTGTAGTAGTACAGTCAGTGCGTGTGTAGTTAAAATTTGTCTCGTTGAGTTGGACAGAGAAGTTGTTAGGGTTACTGCTCTTGAATCAATGACCACGCTAGTGGTCCACCCACCAAGTTCAATAATTGTCACACTTCATTGTAACTTCGTTGTAAGAAAGTCGTTGTTTAATTCCTGCATTGTTGTTGCATGACCACTGGCTTTTGGCACTTTAACAGAAACCAGAGCTGAGCGTATTTCACGATGGCGAGGATAAATACCTATGCGGCGAAACAGCTTGAAAATTGTTGGAAATGGGCAGCCTTTGTGCCCTGACAAGCAGTAGTTGTATTTCAATCACGTGCATAAACTGGAAAGGCGGCCACTAGCAGACTGTGTCTTTTAACTGTAACGACCTTATACCTGATTTCAGGCTACTGGTGTAAATTCCCCATTCGGTAGAAGTCTTTGAAAATCGTTGGAATGACGTGTCTTGGGTCCAGTAACAAAGAAAACTTCAACATTAAAGTGTGGGAACGTCTCTGTTATGGAAAAAAAAGTACCCTCAATAACGTTGATTTTTGTTACTGGCTAGCCAAGGAGAAGGCTCCCATGTTAATTCTCATAGGGTATAAAGACACGTCTACAGACCGTTAGGGAAAGTTCACATATCTCAATTTTGACAAACACGTAAAGAGTAGTACGGGGACGTGCCTTTTTCTAAAATGGGGGTTGCAGCTAGAAGCACGTGGCAGTGAAATGGCGCGTAAATGCCAAATTTATGTTGTAACCATTGTTTGCATTGTCATCCAACTGTCTATCATAGCATGCTTAAGTGTTGTACGCGTATCGTTTCAATACTTAATTGTCAGAATAATTGTTGCTGCAAAGAGCTCATTATCCGGTGTACGCTGTGCTACCCGGGATTTTTATTTGTGATTAGCGTTTAAGTAGTTCGTAGAGTAGGTTAGATTGAACAGATGATGTATTAAGTCGTAGTGCTCTTAATAAACAATCAATCATTATCCGGCTCATTATTATAGTCATTGTTTGTAGTTTCTGTTTGGGGCAGAGACTCCGTGTCAGGGCCCCGTAATAAATATCATATCAAAAACCAAAACTGGTAAAAGGGGCCGCCAAGTTCCGAATGGTTCGGCCCTTCAAAGGAGTGATATTAACACACATGGCCGTTGGGGCACTATTGCCAGTCCGCCCCTGTACGGTACACGAATCCAAACTAAATTATCTGCCCCACGACGATAAAAGGGACAACTATCATATATGTGTGCGTGAACACCATGGTAACTAAGTGATTGAATGATTAACGTTAACCGAGGTAGGGCCGTCATTCGGATCACGTTTTTGGCCAGCCAGGTTTCGGTTGCCCGGACAAGTTTTTAAATGCGGGTTTCTGATGTTATGTAATTAGCCGCAGCGAGCGCGATAGCGCGAGCGAGGCACGGAATTTGGAAAAACACGAAAAAACGAAAATCATCATTTTTGTGGGTTCTGGAAGGTCTATGTAAAAAAAAGTTTTACACTGTTGGCGCAAACATGGTAACATTTTGACTTCCCACGCATCCATGCATCGTTGCGTCATTGTTACATGCTGCAGCATTGTTAACCCCTCCTGCTGCTTTTTATGATCTTTTTTGTGAAAATTCTCGTGTGCAAACGAACTAATAAGCACTGCCTGCCAGCCAGCCGTGCTGATTACCTGTTGTAAAGTGCCATGTCCATTGGTGAAGAAATAATCTTAGTGTAAATCAGGTAAGCGTTGGCATGCTAACCTTAGAAATACAACACACATTCTATCTACAGTAATGGTTTTACAAGAAAAAGCCTATTAGATAAATAGTGTTTCCGTAGCCCTAAGCGGTGCCCGTATAATAATTTACCAAAGGTAGGTAAATCTCATAGATAATGTTGGCCGAAGACGAATTTAGCAGTATTGCTGGCTTAAGCGACAACCGGCGAATGTGCCATTTCCTTGCGTAAATGACAGGTTAAAGATGCTGACTTTAGTGCTTGTTAAAATTATGTGTTTTCAATAACTTTGTGGCGTTTTATAGCTCAAGCGTCGGCCTGTACAACTTGTATCGTAGGTGTGCTATGAGGCAATTGTTGATCTGAATGGAAAATGACTAAATAAATAAATACATAAATGAAAGTTAGTAGCAAACACTTCCTAAAAATACATTTTAAAGAATACAACTTGCAAGAAGGGCTTTTAGTGTGGCCAGTAGCTGCACACAGGCTTACAACGTGTTCATGGTACTACTAACGGAAATGAAAAGGCCACAAACAGTGAAAAAAAAAAAAAAAGTGTTTGCCCAGGGCCCTAAGCGCATTAATTCAACTGAAAAGTGTGATGTGGCCCACAGAAAATTTGGAGGCTCCATCTGCAGAGCCGTGCAGAGGTCTGATGGGGACTATGGTTCCACATTTTCTGTGGGCCCCTAACACCTTTCTGTGGGGTTTGTACGCTTAGGGCCCGTGGGCAAACACTTTCTTTTTATTTTTTATTTTTTGTGGCCTATCTTCTTGTTACGTCGTAAACCAGGGCTTATGTGCAACTACTGAACACACTAAACGCCCCTTTTGCAGTTTTATTTTTCAGCTTGGGTTTCCTTGAAACACTGGTCTGGAGACAGACGCCACACTTGCTCCCACCTCTGGTCAGCCCTGCCCATCATACCTCTGGTCGGCCCTGAATACCGCAAGAAATCGTCAAGTTCCCAGCTTCGTTTTGCATCTGGTTGGTCAAGTTAGGCAAATATTCGTGGAGATTGAACCAAAAAAATATAAATATAATTCTGTGTATTTTACTACGAGTATTAGTATTGCATCCCGTCTTTATTATTTGAATCTCTTAGGCAATGTCAATTGTGCAGGAAGGGACCGGGGGTAAGAAAAAATTTTAAAAATAGTGGCCCTACAGATGGCATATGAGTAAAATATCAGCTTTGCCTTGCCAGCTAAAACCACGAAATAAAGTCGAGGTAAAGTTGGGTGAGCTCACCTTCAAACGTCCCGACCAGACTCGACTTGCTTGCTGTCTCGACCTCGTCTCGAGGGTTGTGAAAAAGTCGCGATTTCTCGTCACGATAGCAGCACCATTGTGCAGTACCGAATGCTTAGAAAAAAGCCGGGATCATCTGCATTTCTTCCAAGAGGAACTGCAAGGCCCGACTTTAGCCATTCCAAGGGACAAATTCTGCCAACTGATCCAGGTTGGTGTGAGAGAACTTGGTAACTCTGGTGCAATAACAAAATCCAGCCAACAACTGCTTGAGAATTAAATTACATTAAATTACATTATGCCAGCATTCAACTGCCCAGCAGTCGTCTATACTGGCATCTCTCAAGCACCTGGAATGCTACTAGTCAGCCGAAAGCTAACCTTAAGTTTTCAAGATGTGGTTGGCAGGAATTTCTCATTACTGACAAGATCCCAGTGAAGTAAGTGTGACATTTTTGTCTAATGCAAATTTGTTAATCTTCCTATACAGAAAAGCTTATTTGTTCCGATTTGTTCTTTTTTTTTCCAGCAGGCATTGAAACTAAACGATTTTTAAAATGGCAGCCAGTGGAACTCGACAATTACCACAAAAAGTGGATCAACGAATATCTAACGAAATGACTTCACTCGCTACACTACATTTAAGTAAAATGAAGAAACTTCAGATTTACATAAAAAACTTGGAAAAAAGCCGTGATCATCTGAATTTTGTCCAAGAGGAATTGCAAGACCCGACTTTAGCCATTCCAAGGGATACATTGTGTCAACTGGTCCAGGTTGGCGTGACAGAACTTGGTAAATGCGTTACTGTAAACCACTACTTGAACTCCATGTTTGATAATATGTTCAAAGAGCTTGAATGCTCACTGCTGCGAAAAACTGAAATGATATTCGCAAATGCCGAAGAATGTCAACATCTTAAACAGGAAAGGAATGCAATCCTGGAAACCCTGAAACAGAAGCATGACAATATGAAAAAGCTTAAAATTGCAGCTGAAAGGAGGGATGCCGAATTGGAGAATCTACGAGAATATAAAGAAGTTGCTTCCATTAAGTTACTGGTTCTAGAACAGAAATTCTTACAGGTACGAAGAGAATTAGAAACTAAAGAGCAAGAAAAGAAGGACATGGACTCAAAGTTTGAATCTCAAAACGGAGTTCTAAAACGTGTTAACTCGATGAATGAACACCTGTCACGCACTTTAGCTCAAAATGCAACCGTCATCGAACAGATCACTAAAGATATGCAAAATCAAACGATGCATATACAGGAACTCCATTCGGTTCATGCATCTAAGGAAGTAGTTATCGAACAGGTACAGGATGAATTGAAACAATGCCAAAAGAGAATCGAGCAATTGGAAATGAACAATTGGGAATTGGTTAACAGCCTAACGGACACCACTCGACAGTACCAGGTGAATATTGATAGAACAAGCCGTCTCCAGGGTAACAACAGCTTGCTTAAAGATAAGGTGGTACTTCTGGAAGCAAATAAAGAAAAGTTAGTGTTAGATTTACGGAACACCAGCCAAAGGCTAGATGAATCAAAACAGTTGCTTCGGCACATTAGGAATGAAAAACGCAAGTCAACATGATGAATTCTATCGAATCGACTCAGGTAGATGCGCGTTCATCTAGCTGGTTACAAGAGTGGGAAGATGTAGGCTTCATTGCTTATCAGTTATTTGTTGTTGATATTTTATTTTCAGTAAATTGGGGCGTAATGTTACATTCACCTGGTGACTCATACTGAGATTCTTATTCAATTTAAAATGTTATTCATTTGATTGATTCTGATGTGATTTAATGTTAATTTGTTGATTTGATGGCCTCTGGTGCAGTTTCAGTCGTGCAGTTTAGAGTTGTTAATTAAACGTCATATTTTATTTCTTTATTCGTTTGTGTTTTCTTTATTTACTGCAGCCTCTTGGGCACTCTTGTGGATCTTACCAGAATGTTGCATGCGTACCAAATGCCCTCCCCCTCCATTAAGTCAGAACAAATAACTCCCAAGCTGTAATCTCAAGCCGCATGCTTGGAATAGGTCCATTGAGACAACTGATAATGGATCATTCACTCTGGCTTGGTCCAAATTATACTGAGTCATATATAGTTATAACTTTGTGCAGTAATGGCTGTACTACACACAGACAGTATCTTGGGTGAAAAGCTATCCGTGACTAGATTTCACAATTTGGCCACCAAAAACGCCCTTAATTCGATGATTTGTTCTGTTGTGCCTTTCTGTCAGTTGAGGGAATTGCTGCTGCCCAAAAAAATGACCACTAAGTTGATGTTTTTTTTTTCTTGAAACACTTTCAAAAGCAACAGCAACACGAACGTGTCGCTATTTACGTCAAGTGCAGAGAATTGGTCTAACTGTGGCTGAGTGATATTTTTAAAATTACTGCTTTGAAAACTGCCCTAGGTGCGAATAGATTTATTCCATACAAAAAGCATGCTGTACCGACTGGCGGTACTCACGAACATGCGGTCAGGTCGCTAGTTAACTGACCATGGTCCAGTTCAAATTAACCTACATCAGGAAACTGCAGAAGGGGTTGTGCTTTTAGTTTGACCTGATATCCTGAAACTGCATCCCTGCAGTCCATGCTTGTGAACTCTCATCATGGCCTTTGAGGTAAGATCTTGAGCCAGACCTGTCGTGTTGTTCCCTCTTCTTGCCGCCTATAATGAAGCACTATAGGTTTATTCTTTCCTTTGATTGTGAATTGGCAATTCGTAATTCAGGGTGTTTTTTTCACAAATCATAATCTAGCGGTTTCCAACATTTTCTACAGTATTCCTTCCCATAAGAACTAGCAAGCAATGGTGTCCTTTCCATATCAATGCTCTTTTTCTTTTTTTCTTTTTTTTTTGTAAAATTAATGATACTGCAGGTAAGACTTGAAAACTTTAAAATGTGTGTAGAATTTTGACCAAAATGTATGAAGATTGCACACAAAAATTGTAGGTATAAATGTATATAAATGATAATTTTGCCTTCCTCATACAATTAAATTAAATTTGCGATGCATATTTAAAAAAGAAAAAGGAATTCACCACTCCTCTGCAGTTGTTCTTCTCCGCCCTCAAAGGGAGGCACGCCTCACGGCTTATTGCTACTGGCACAGTTTGCTACCCGTATAAGGAAAAAAACTGTATTTTCGAATAAAAGTTTAGCTTGCCGTTACAGCAATCTCTCATCGTCGTGGGACAGATAACCCAGTTTGGGTTCGTGCTCCCTAAAAGTAAAGACAAAACAAAACAATCTTGCTGGCCGATCCTTGACGTATCAAAGATCCTGGGTTTTCCGCTTGGAATTCTCCAGCTAAATTGTCTCTCTCGTTGTCTACACTACAGTAGTAGGGCAGACAACCCGGTTTGGGTTCTGCTCCCTAAAAGTAAAAAAACAAAAAATATCCTTCCGGTCGTGCTAATAGCTTTGTAACATTTTGATTTCCCACGCATCCATGCATCGTTGCGTCATTGTTAGATGCTGCAGCATTTGTTAGCAGCTCCTGCTCCTTATTTATGATCCTTTTTGTGAAAATTCTCGTCCGCAAACGAACTAATAAGCACTGCCTGCCAGCCAGCCGTGCTGATTACCTGTTGTCCATGTCAATTGAAGAGAATCTTAGTCCAAAGCAGGTAAAAATTAGCAAGCTAACCTTAGAAATACAACACACATTCTATCTAGAGTACTATTTTTACAATGAAAAGCGTATTAGATAAATAGTGTTTCCGTGGCCGTAAGCGGTGCCCGTTTAATGCAATTTCTGTAGCCCTATTATAATAATTAACCATCGCTAGGAATGTCTCGCAGATAATATTTGCTGAAGATAAATTTAGCACTAGTGTTGGCTTCAGCGACAACCAGCGAATGTGCCACTTCCGTGCTTGAATGACAGGTTAAAGGTGTTTACTTTAATGCTTGTTAAAATTATATGTTTAAAATAACTTTGTGGAGATTTACGTAATAAGACAGATGAGCCAGCTCAATTTTGAATCAATTACCAGACGTTTTAGACTGAGAAAGAAATCTGGTGCAAATCGGGGCGTCGAACGAACGTCTAACTGGAAAATCATCTAATGGGATAATTGTCTAATATCTGCATAAATAAAAAATCTGGAAAATCGCCTAAACGGAATATCGTCTAGGGAAAATCATCTAAATGGAATATCGTATAATGGATAATCGTATAATGGATAAACGTCTAACTGGATAAACGTCTAACTACGGTTTCTGATGTTATATGTATAGCCGCAGCGAGTGCGGCAGGGACATTAGACGATTTTTCATTATACAAATTTCCAGTTAGACGATTTTCCATTATACGAATTTCCAGTTAGACGATTTTCCATTATACGAATTTCCTGTTAGACGACTTTACGTTATGCTGTTATACGGTATACGTTCTTCCAATTATGCGATTTTCCAGTTAGACGATTATCCCTCACCCCGTGCAAATCCATAGATTCAAACCGGAAACTTCCGATCATGGTAGTGTAAGCGATGTTACCCCGAACAGGCTCGTTAGTTGCAGAAAGATTCTGGTAGTCGCTCATCTTACCGTGGGTGACACTGATTGAATTCTTGGCTGGGTTTTGTGTGGTTCCTTTTCCAGTCACAACCACGACACCTCTTTCAGGCAGCTATAGGCTGAGCTCTGGCACCTCTCAGCCACCAAGACCAAAGTAAATGTTACAAACGCTGGTTTTTTTTTCATAAACTGAAAAGTCTTTTTCAGTCTTGTAATGTTGCAAAACTGAGCCACACAGGAAAGCCAACCATGAATGTACCTTTAAGTCATTTTCATTTATAGAAATACACAAGTGTAAGATGTTAATTTCCGATCCGCTGTATTGATGGCATGCATATAACGAGAGGGAACAAAGCAAACTTCTAATTTCGATTGCAACACAAGTAAAGTCTTGGAAGATCACCCAGGGACGCAAAGCGAGTCAGCGTAGCAAAATGGTTGAGTCGTCCGCATGACACCAACAGAGTGTACCAGTGGTGTATTTAAAAGCGGCTTTACTTTCATTTCGGGACAGAAAGGATGATATATAATAATTTAATTCATATTAAAACAAATGAATACAAGATGCTTCTACAGAATTGACCCCACGTAGTTTTTGGGGTAGGACTATATTATCAAGAATATTATTATTATACTCCGTTGTTGCACTATAAAACTGATTTAATGCATGAAGCTGCGCTCTAAAATTCGTTTCAAAACAACTGACTTTCCTAATCTAACCTATAATCTGTTCCAGATTCACTCCCAGATTTTTTTAGTGGTGGGGATGGGTGTGAGTGGACGGGAGGGGGGGGGGGGAGGGGCTCCCAGTGCCCAACACACCTAAGGGTGACGAATTGTAATCCATTAGAGAATTTTCTGGCTGCTGCAAGCCCTAAGATTCCTTTTTTTTCATTAACCGAGAAATAAACTATTTTATTTTTAGTTCCACTAAAAGAAAAAAAGACGAAAGCCTGTACAACTTCTATTGTTGTTGCTCTGTGAGGCAATTGGTGATCTGAATGTGAAATGACTAAATAAATAAATACATAAACAACAATTGAGCCCTGGCAAGACAGAGGACAATTTCGTGCGAAGTGATGCGTAACCACGTGCCTATAAGGTCAAAATTGTTGCAATCGTACGTGTTGCATTTAAGAACCTACTTTAACGTCTTAGCACGAAATGGTCTTCTGTCTGGTCGGGCTTCACTCGCCAATTACAGTCTTCGGCTGGCTTTCCTGCACTACAGTTAATGAAAATTACTAAAGGCTTTCCGTAATTGAGTCTATCGAAGCAACCCCTCGAGCATCACAACGAGACCTTGCCCAGCATCTTAATACCAACCATACATAGAATCCATGGAGACAACCATGGAGACAACCCACCGCTCCACAACACCTTGATGAGGAGGACTATGACAGAAGACTACAATTCGCACTAAGGGTTGTTGAAACCATTGATGGTGATGCCACATTTCTATGCCATCTGACAATGACTGAAGAGGCCCACATTTCATTGCACGTATTTCCTAACAAACAGAACACACGTTAATACAGCATCACAAACCCACATTACACAATTGAGGGACACCAACAACATAATTCCAGCACGAATGTGTGGTGCGGGTTTGTGGGTTCACGGTTGATAGGACCATTTTTCATTGATGGACCACTAAATACTGAATGGTATTTACAGCTGCTCCAAGACGAGATTCAACCATCCATCGAGGAGGAAGTGCCGCTTGCCCATTTTAATACTGTATGGTATCAGCACGATGGGGTTCCTCCCCATTTTGGACGCAATGTATACCTTTGGTGGCAGGTGGATGGGGAGGGAAGGAGCAGTAGAATGGCCACCCAGAAGTCCTGATCTAACCCCTCCTGATTTCTTCCTATGGGGCTATCTGAGAAGCAGGCTAGGCACAGCTCTAAATCACCCGGACCGTTCAGGAACTAAGGCAATGTATTGTTGAGATCTGTCAAACAATTACACAGGATGTGATTGAGGGAGTTTGGCGAAATCCTGATCAAAGGCTTCGCCATTGCATTGCAGCACAAGGCGGACACTTCGAAAATGTACTGTTGAATTAATGTGTATGTGGCTTGCTTTCATTCCGAACCAAGAAATATATGATGTTTATTTCCGACATCCGAGCAATGTCGTCGTTCAATTTGGCAGTCCGTTGTTTATTAGGCTAGCATATGCAAGCTACATTGCACTGCTACAGATGCACTATGGTTGAAAATATTAACACATTTCAAACCTTTTTAGTTACGTGTTCAAGCCCTGAGATTTGACTAAATTGTTTAGAGTTTGCAAGGTTTTCGGTTGGCAATCCAAATGCACTGCAATACCTGAATGCGGTTGGAGAAATCAACGAATTTCAAACCTTTTCGGTTACTGGGTTCAAATCCTGGTTTCACAATAAAATGTTGCACAAAGTGAATGAGGCAGGATGTGGCTTGGGTAGAGTACGGGCCGTGCTATACCTGTTGTGTACATTTTATTTTCTGGGGGAGGGGTGGTGCAGGAACTACTACCCCATTCATTTATGACGGGCTTTCCACTGCTACAATAACCTAAGATGCACTGTACATAACTTGGTGTAATCGTGTGAATATCATATTATTAGGTCTATTGTACGCCTACATTTTATAGGCCTGCATTTCAGAGGCTATAGGCCTGCATTTCAGAGGCCTACATCTTATAGGCCTAGTTTTTCAGTGCTTTATGAATCACCCTGTATATATTGGCCGAAACATTTAACTTTCTTGCTGCTAGTACACTACTTACAGTACGGTATGTACAATGTGGCTTACTGGCTGCAGCATTTTTAAAGTGGCACTATCACCGATTGAAAGCAGACGAAATCTGACAACATCTAGCACTATGTAGTACCATCTAGCACTTGCTTGCACCAAGCGAAGGAATGCATAACGGCATTTCTTTTAACGAAACAAACAAGCCACGACATCCTTAATTAGTGAGTGAAAATTTGGTTCGTCTTCGTGTACCTGGAGGCAAGCTATAAAGATTAAAAATATCATTGCCGCTAGATGGTGCCACGGTATTTTCGTTTACATTTCAGTCGGTGATAGTGCCACTTTAAGTTCCTTGCTACCAGTACACTACGATAATGTTACATGATGCTATTGTGGCCTACTGGCAGCAGCGTTTTAAACTGTCTTGCTGCCAGTACACAACTCTATACAACATGAAGTGGGGCTACTGGCTGCAGCGTTTTTTAAGAGCCTTGCGCTACCAGCTAGAATCAGAAGCCACACTTACTCCCCTTCTGGTCAGCCAGAGCCACCTACAGTAAAGGCCTCCCACAATGCTCCGCAAAAAGGCGACATAAATAGCGACACGGCAAAGTTTGCCAAGTGGGTCATCGGTTGATTGAATTTGGAACCATCGTCGGTTGGTTTCGCCACTTGGTATAGAGATGGCAGCACTACCAAACTTGCGCTTCCTTCTATGTTAATGGTTGAGCTCATCTGAATTTCTTCCAAGAGGAATTGCAAGACCCGACTTTAGCCATTTCAAGGGACAAATTGTGTCAAATGATCCAAGTAGGTGTGAGAGAACTTGGTAATTTTGGTGTAATAATAAAATCCAGCCAACTACTGCTTGAGAATTAAATTATATTATGCCAGCTTTCACCTGCCTAATGGTTACAGGCATCTTGCAAGTATCTGGAATGTTGATAATCAGCTGAAAGCTAAGATTAAGTTTTCAAGCTGTGGTTGGCTGGAATTTCTCATTACTGACAAGATCCCAGTGACGTACGTGTGACATTTTTGTCTAATGTTTTATTAATCTTCCCACTTTGTACGAATTTTGTTCTTTTTTTTCAGAAGGCATTGAAACTAAAAGATTTTAAAAATGGCAGCCAGTGGAACTCAACAATTATCACAAAAAGTGGATCAACGAATATCTAACGAAATGACTTCACTCGCTACACTACATTCTAGTAAAATGAAGAAACTCCGGAATTGCATAAGAAACTTGGAAAAAAGCCGGGATCTTCTGACTTTCTTCCAAAAGGAATTGCAAGACCCGACTTTAGCCATTCCGAGGGAGGAATTGAGTCAACTGACCCAGGTTGGCGTGACCGAACTTGGTAACTGCGTTACTATTAACCACTACTTGAACTCCATGTGTGACAATATGTTCAAAGAGCTTGAATGCTCACTGCTGCTGAAAACTGAAATGGCACGCGCAAATGCCGAAGAATGTCAACATTTTAGATGGGAGAGGAAGAAAATCCTGGAAAGCCTGAAACAGAAGGATGACAATATCATCAAGCTTAAAATTGCAGCTGAAAGTAGGGATGCAGAATTGGAGAATCTACGAGAATATAAAGAAGTTGCTTCCATTAAGTTACTGGTACTAGAACAGAAATTCTTACAGGTACAAAGAGAATTAGACGCTAAAGAGCAAGAAAAGAAGGACATGGACTCGAAGTTTGAATCTCAAAACGGAGTTCTGATACGTGCTAACTCGATGAATGAACACCTGTCACGCAATTTAGCTCAAAATGCAACCGTCATCCAACAGATCACTGAAGATATGCAAAATCAAACGATGCACATACAGGAACTCCATTCGGTTCATGCATCTAAGGAAGTAGTTATCGAACAGGTACAGGATGAATTGAAACAATGCCAAAAGAGAATCGAGCACTTGGAAATGAACAACTGGGTCTTGGTGAACAGCCTAACGGACACCACCCGACAGTACCAGGTGAATATCGACAGGGCAAGCCGTATCCAGGGTAACAACAGCTTGCTCAAAGATAAGGTGGTACTGCTGGAAGCAAATGAAGAAAAGTTAGTGTTGGATTTATGGAACACCAGCCAACGACTAGATGAATGTAAACAGTTGCTTCGGAGCCATAGGAATGAAAGACGAACGTCAAAATGATGAATATCCCTTCTATTGAATCGACTCCAGTGGATGCACGTTCATCAAGCTGATTACAAGAGTGGGAAAGATGTAAGCTTCATTGCTTATCAGTTTTTGTTGTTGATATTTTATTTTCAGTAAATGGGTAGATGTCACATTTACCTGGTGCCTCGTATTGAGATTATTATTCAATTAAAAATGTTAGTTCATTTGATTGATTCTGATGTTTAATTTGATTTGATGTGAATTTCTTGATTTGATGCTAGTGTAGTTTCAGTCTTGCAATTTAGGGTTGCTAATTAAACAATCATATTTTGTTTCTTTATTAATTTCCGTTTGTGTTATTTCTATTTACTGCAGCCTCGTGGGCAATCTTGTGGATGTTAATTACCATTTATGGTTCATGCGTACCAAATGCCTTTAAAGTTCCTCCCCTTTCAATAAGTTAGGACAAAACTCTATGTTAAGTCGCATGCTGTAATCTCACGCCACATGTTTGGAATAGGTCTATTGAGACAACTGATAATGGATCAATCACTCTGGCTTGGTCCAAACTCTTCTGAGTCAGAGCGTTATAACTTTGTGCGGTAATGGCTGTACTATACTACAGTCCGTATCTTGGGTGTACATGATTAGATTTCACAATTTGACCACCAAAAACTCGCTTAATTCGATGATTTGTTCTGTTGCCACTTTCTGTCAGTTGAGGGCGTTACTGCTGCCCAAAAGAATGCCCACTAATCAGCTATTTTTCGCTATTTATGTCATGCGCAGAGAAATGGCTTAACTGTGGCTGGGTGATAATTTTAAAAATTACTCTAAATGGGTTTTAAAAAGCTAATAAAATTTGTTACATAAAACTACGAAAAATACTAAATTATTACTTTAAGAACTGCCCTAGTTACCAATAGATGTACTACATACAAAACCATGCTCTACCGACTGGCTGTATTGATGAACATGCCTAAATTGCTTAGCAACATCCTGCAACGTCGCTTTGTGGTGGCCATAGTATTGTGTACCCCCTCCACCTCCTCTTTCTTCCCCCCCCCTCCCCGTATTGATATAGGTCAGGCCGGATAGTTAACTGGCCATGGCCCAGTTCATGACAGCAGAAGGGTTGGGCTTGTAGTTTGACCTGATATCCTGGAACTGCATACCCTGCAGGCCATGCTTGTGAACTCTCATCATGGCCTCTAAGGTTGGATCTTGAGCAAGACATGTCGTGTTGTTCCGTCTTCTTGCTGTCTATAATGAAACACTGTAATGAAGCACTATAGGTTTATTCAGAAAATGATGTTTTCCTTTGAATGCGATTTCGTAATGCGCGTAGAATTCAGGATGCTTTTTCCATTCGCTTTGTGATGAACGGGGTTGCAATTAGAGCAAAGCATATTCTAGCAGTTTCAAACATTTTCTACAGTATTTCTTCCCATCAGAACTAGCATGCAGTGGTGTCCTCTCCCTCTCTTTCTTTTTTGTAAAATGAATGATACTGCAGGTAAGACTGAAAACCTTAAAATGTGTGTAAAATTTTGGCCAAAATGTATGAAGATTGCACAAAAAATTTGTAGATGATAATTTTGCCTTCCTCATACAACTTAAGTACATCTGCGATGCATATTTAAAAAAAAAAGGAGTTCACCACTCCTCTGCGGTTGTTCCGCAACCCCCAAGGGAGGCACGTCTCACCGGTTGGGAAACCCAGGCGTAATGCCTTATTTCTTCTGGCACAGTTTGCTACCCATATTAGGAAAAAACTGTATTTTCGAATAAAAGTATAGCTTGCTGTCACCCATGAGCCTTTTGATTTTGAATAATGAAATTTCATTACAGCTTTACTAAAACCAAAACGTATAGGTAGTAGTAGTATAACTCCACACAGTTGTTACCTATACTCTTGTTAAAAACTGTTCATCCTGTTAATATTTCAACACCATCCCATGACAAAACAATTACACGTAGTTTGGTTGAACGTAACAAAACTGTGTGCTTTATAGTAAGTTATATTTTTCCCACAACCGCTCACATCTACTTCATTAAAACAACTGAGTTTGTTGAATTGTTGAAAATGGTTTAGATACCTTAATCAGTGATGCGATTCCATTCATTCACAGATTGATAACCAGTTTTATTTAACATAAGTTTTATCTGCGTTTGTTAATTTATTTAAAATATAGTGCAAAGTGCCTGAACAAAATCCAGCTTGCTTAACAATACACCAGCAAGGTGCAATATGACAGATCATTTCTACTGGCACTACCCAATGCACACCACACACATTCACAGTACAAATTAAAGACGTTAAGACAAAAAGGCACATCATGCAGTGACTTCAATTGATCACGTGCGACATAAACTTTTCTTCAAACTTAAAAGAAAAATCCAGAAATCTTCACATCTTGTCAAGTGACATTTGGGTTGTTATGATAACATCTTTGGACACACTTCCAAATAACTTGACGTTCATCGCGAAGGTTTGATGACGACAGGAGTTGGGAATAATAAGTAATCAGCGTTTGTTGGTTCTGCAAAGAAATAATGCTCACATTTACTCTTCAAAATTGCATGATTAAAATATTTATTGAAAACTTGTTTTTTTGAATCCATCTTTGTTTACCAAGATCCATTTGTAAAAACGGATGCTCAAGGGCAGCTTTGGATGTCAACCGGACTTTAGGGTCACAAGTACAGCACCTATATATATATAAAAAAAAAACTCGTTTCATATATTATGTTATTCCTCCCTTAGCAGGTGCCAAGAACCATTACATAAACTACTTCTTTTCAAACACCAAGCTAAGAATCTGCAAGCAGTATGAATGAATCCAAAGTAAAGTATGTCGTATCTGGGTTAACCTCTAATGCGCCCAAAAGCGCATTCCATGGCAATGCAAGGGCAGCTCAAGGAAGCCAGCACTTCCTTACCCCTCGCTATTGCTCAGCTAAAACTTGAATTTCGAACACATGGTTGCCAAACCAGCTATAATCTGAAATACATTGGAATTCAGCAGCAGTAAGTCAACTGCCAACGCAGTTGACTAATGCTGTGCACAGGATTCTTCCGTTGCATACTCCTCGGGGCATTGTGGGTACTGGGTACAGGGTACAAAAGGTTCAAAATTCACTAATGTTTGGTCGGAATTGGTAGTCATTTTGCCCCCAGAAATACGTGTTGAGGAAGAGCCCAGCATCATGACCTTGCACTACTGGTTATCAGGACGTATAAAAGTTCATTGCATTGCGAAGGGCGCCAGTTATTGTTTGCGGTTCGTCCTTACCAATATAGGAACCTCGAATTAGCTAACGGCCAGCACAGTTAACACTGGGGCTGGTGCTTAATATACAGTGGTGGTGATCTGACTAAAGTCGACATAGGTGTTACACATTTTGAGGGCTTGTTCGAGATTTGAACTGAATTTTTTTTGGGGTCGAATAAAATCTTATCGAGTTTACACACAATCCAAACCTTTGGGATGGTATAAATCATGAGCTAGTCGATTCTTTTTTCTGCCAAGCTAGGACATGAGTAGAATTAAAAATATCCTTTTTTTTTCTCTGCAAATCTTAATGCTGAGATGAAAGAGCCATCAATTTGGTACGTTGAAAGCCTGACTAAGTGAATGAGCACACATTGTTGAAGCCATAGGTTGCTTGATTGGAGAAATAACCCAATTTTGCACCGTACTTACGAGCAGTGAAGCTACTTCGTAATAAGACAGTTTTGCTGTCAGAAAAAGAAAGTGTTGCAAATGTCCTTAGAAGCTTGCTTGGCAGTAATTTTTTTTCCTGAGCAGAATAGTGAAAATTGCTGTAGTGGTAAAATGGCTAGCAATCTATCTTTTTTTGTCGACAGCGTTGCGTGCCCAGCAGGTGCAAAGCCTTGAACAATGCAGCACATCAAATGGGAGCAAAACGGGTGTTGACAATTTTGGTGAAATTACTGCATATTTCCAGAATTGGGCGGAGAATTGCCCGATGCCAGAGGATTTAGGAACCAGTTTTTCGAACAATTAAACAGCTGTTGAAAAGGTGGAAGAACTTCTCAGGCAAATGATGGCTGTTAAAGTGAACAACCAAGTAACAACAACCACTATTATAGGAACATGCATATTGCATATGCCACAGCATTCAACTCCATCTGCAGCACCAGACTCAAAGAAGAATGATATATGGTAGGACAAACATGTTTTGTTGACTCAGAGCAAATGCCATGGGCTCCTCATAAATTCTGCCAAACAGAGATGAACAATCAGGAGGGCAGGAGAACGTGCAGGAGCCGTAGCTACTGACGAGCAACATTTGAGGAAGGGAACTTTGTCAGAAATTCGAGCACTTAAAATGCTCGAGTGGAGGATGAATGCAACTTCAATGGGGACAGAACGTCAATGGGTGTCCAGACCCATGACTGAGACTCTTTCAAAGAGAACCTTTAGTTTGGAACTCGAAGGTACAAATCATTAGGAAGATTTGCAAAGACTAATTGAGCTGGAATTGAGAACATAGGCTGGCGACGAACCATTTTCCAGCTTTGTCTAAACAATTTGTGTGTTTGGGGTTTGCGGGGGAGTGCCATTCATGTTTGGGGAATCTCGAATTAGCTGAGGACCGGCACAACTACTGCTGGGGCTGGCGCTTAATAGGCGATACATTCTATGAAGTTCTCTGGCATCGCAGTAGTCACGATCCAGAAACGGATGAAAATCGAGATCTTGGCGCTGTCACTTAAATAAGTATTACAAAACCGTCCAGAATTTAAATTGGTCAAACTTACTTCGGATCAGTTTGCTTTAGGGAAGTAAGGAAACATGAGTAAAATTTCGAATTGGCAATATTTCAACACTAGGTCGCAAAATAAATGTGTTGGTATTGCTAATTCAAAAGTGCACTTGCATAAACAAAGTAAGTGTGCACTAAGTTTTGGGAGGAATTTGTAAGCCTCCTAGCACCTATTACATAAAAATTTAAATAATTTATGTTCTGATGGCGGCCATGACGTCAGAGTTGCCTTTGGCACGATTCGTTAATGTAGTGAAAATGGTGTGTTGCGGTGAGCGGTCAGCAGCATCAGCCAATCCCAGACTGGATTGGGGGATGGGGGGGGGGGTAGGGCAATGATTCCCCTACAGGAAGGGGGCAAAGAATTTTTTTTTCTACTTTGGCAGGGGCCGGTAAAGCCAAGTTGGGATATGGGGAAACGCTCTAAGCTTCCCCAGGTGCAGCTGAAGCATATTATGTTGTTTGAGGCCTATATTTGGCTTCCCAAATGTACGTTTTCAACATATCGGCAGCTTTCTTAGACATTCTTCAGCACGAGAGGTCGTAAAAACCTATTGTGACTAAATTTTGTTTTCTTTTATACATTTTATTTACAATTTATAATTAACTGATGAGCTGAAAAATTAGTTTTTTGAGTATTAATACAATCATTACCTTTAACTAACACTGAATAATTTAGGTTTGTAAAGTATTGTTGCTTATTTTTCAAACAGCAAAAGATTTAAATGACGTTTCTGAATTAACTGAAAATTATTTTTAAATCACGGTGGCGATGGGCTAAGACTAAAAGGGCTGCTAGCAAATCAAAACGCCAACTCAGTCTTCAATTCTGATAATTTTGCCCGATTTTCATTGAGTTAATTGCTGTCAGACTTCAAATAACGAAACCGTGGTGGGAAGGCCTAACAAGTTTTGTTTTGTGCAAATTTAGTTGTGATGTTTCAGCAACAACCCTAGCAAGATTATGTAGCCGACCCTCAATGGTACATGAACAACTGTGAGCACCGTGAATTATTTTTTGTTTAAAGTGCTTTATTGGTTAGAAGCTAGATTTGAATCTGCGCCTCTTGGTTGAGATGCCGGGACTCTGACCACTGGGCTGCTACTGCTCCTGTTGTTTGTGGTCTCTGTGAGCCATCACAAACTTTGCATTGTGCGTTGGATTTTAAAATTTGACTGTCTCCTTTTAGGATAACTGCTCAAGTGTTGGCATCCCAGACGTGTCTCATTACTAAAATGCCTGATAACTCATGGTGTTGAAGGTTTAACCAAAGAAAAGCGATTTTGGTAGAAGATGATACTGTCTTTAATCTTTGGGTCTAACTAGCAAATCAATTTTCACTTTAGACGCTGCAAATACGACTTTCGTAAGTTCAATGGTATCACGAATTCAAACAACGAAAACTTTAGCTCGAATGCTTAAAAAGTTTTGTTTTGTACATATTTAGTTGACAGCTCTTGGCCATGGCCAAAATTCGCATGTAGCCCGTGGCCCATGCCAGAACAATGGCACCACCGAGTTTCATGATGCCCACACTAATCACCGTCCGAAGTTGCATCTGAACATTGCACAGCGTGGTTTGGATGATGCAGTAGTAGTAGGCCTACCAGCAAACCAAACGGGGCAACTCGATTTTCACCGTTTTTCCCCTAATTTCTACGAATTTCATGTTGTCATGTAGACTACGTCTCCCGGCTGTTCGCCGACGACAATTTCAGTTACTCCCGTTTCACCCTCTCCCCTCCCAGTGGCACCGCCCCTGAGAGAAACTAAAAACTTGCTTGCATATGTCTGGACACTCAAAACGGGGACAAAAACTTGGACTGTCGAAAATTTTTTTTTGCAAGTCGGGTAGTGGTTCCTTGGAATTCCCTCTCCGAGGCTGCAGTCTCTGCTCCATCTCTGAGTGTCTTTCGGCGGGAGTTGAATTGTACTGACCTCTCGAGTTTTCTGAAAAGATCATATCTGTGATGCCGCATTGCACTTTAGTGGGACCAGTGTCAGAGGATGCCCCCGCAACCCTTCTGGATCCTTCCCCCCTAAATGGGCGAAAACCTTTATTATTATATTATTATTATTATTATTAAAAGCAACCTAATCTGGATTCAAATTGCATTTCTCTGAATTAAAAATGTGGTTCCGGTTAAAAAGTGGAAGCTCAAAACAAGGTATTGCTTCTTATTCTTTAAATGGTATTCTAGTGTCTGGGCAGTACACACAGCTAAGAACGGACCTGATACGTACATTTCGATAGAAGAAAAACTGTTGTAATTTGCGTATAACTGGGTGAAGTTTAAGAATATGCAGCGAAATCCACAGTGTGCATAAAAATAAGGCATGTAACATGTGGTGCAGCACCTGACATAGATCACAGATGCTCATTGTTGAGTTAAAATAAGGTCTTCCACAATGGCAGTCACTACAAAGAAAATAGGGCTCCAACAGCTGTCAATTTATTATATTTTTCTGGTTATGAATGCTGACTTCCATTGTGTTTAGCAGCACTAAAGTTGCCCATCACTGAGTCGAAGAAAGAAATTTGGATTATTTTTTTTTAACATCGTCAGGCAAATACAGCTAAGTATAAAAAAAAACGAATGGGACATTATCAATTAGTAGTTGTGAAAAGCTGATCACAACTTACCTGTACACCACATCCCTCAACACTTCATAACCAGCTGTTGTCTTTAAATCATCAGCCTGCTGGCAAATCATTTCTTCAAAATGGGAATCTATTAAACTGCGAGTTGAACAGGTTTTTCGTGAACACTACAAAACGGAAGAAGGAGATGTTTTAAAGTTAAAGGCTTGCCTGAATAAAAAAAAAAACTTAACAAATTTTCGTCTCATCTCCTTTACTGCATCGGCAGCATCATCAACTCAACTGCCTGTTAACTCTTGCAAAAAACACAAAGACATAAAGAAATATGTAAAGCTTCCCAATTCAAAGGAGTTATATAACGATACAAAAACGACCATCTACAATTTCTGATCCCAACCATTTTCACCCATAGTAATGGACGTCTGACCCACAGGATGGGCCAGAATTATGGTTGCGAGTACAAGTAGCAGTACATTTTGTGCCGATATCGGTTATGTGAATGGGGGAAACTTGGCGGTTCTTTGACCCTTTGGTTTTGTTAGATGATTTAGAATAAGGTCATGGGGCTTGGCTTGTCATTATCCAGGAAAAATAATAAGCCAATTTAAATTCAGATAAATTATATAATGTCAGTCGTGTTAGTTTGTCGACATGGATTTACGTGCTCTGTAAGTAAACCAGCCTTATTCAATTATTACTGATGGGTTTTTTTTTAAGTGTAACCAGACCTAACAGCTTATAAAGTCATGGGACAAACATTCTATAGACGGATGTAAGAACTCGTCGTTGGCCCCTATCAATATTTCACAAACTCTCACCACATTTTCAGCAAGTGCTTATAGTCTTCACCTAGCATCATCTTCAAGTACCATAATAAAATACTGAAGGCATCCGGTTTTTTTTAACATACACATTGGAATTTTAATGGCTCATAGCTATCCTATGAACAAAGTACGGAGAAAACTTGGTTCAATTTTGTATCTACTGATGAAAAAACGGCCAACTCTTGTACGAACTATCCTCAGCTTATCCTACCTTTAGATAGAGAGCGAAGGTAGGCGATCCTGGGGCAATAGCATTTCCATTACACATCCTTGGCCATTTGTTATTAGTCCTACATATGCACACACACTCACTCAGGTTAGATTTCAGCACGCCACATGCCATCTTTCTAGCCTGAGGCTCCACTCCTACGCAACAGGGGTGGGGTTAGGGAAGTCGAACAGTTCCCTGTACCCAAGTGTGCTAGGGAGGGTCACTCGTGTCTTCCTAGCCCTGACTGGGAACTGCATTCCCACTATACCTACCTTTAGAAAGTGAGGGTAAGGCAAGAATTTGGTGTAGTGGAAACTAGGTACGTATTACTTTCGTTCTTGCCTTTACACAGCAGATAGGATCTTTACCATGTCGTAAAAGGTCTTGAAGCTTTATAAGATTAGTTGTTATTGTTAAATTTGTCTATGATTTTTCACAGACAAAACTTCAAATAAATTGGACAATACATACAAATGTTCTCGTGGAGACCACAGATAGACAGACACCAGTGCTGGATACGAATTGCGTTAGCACTGCTTTGCACCATGCATCACTAAAACTATATGAAACATATGCTTATGCAGTCTTTCTTACCTGGCCTTTACACAGCAGATCAGGATCCTTAACAAATTTCGCTCCAGTGGCAATTTCTATTAGAAGGCATCCAGCACTCCAGATATCAATTGGTGTACCAGGTTTGACAGGTTTGATACATTTAGCACACATACAACTTGCACTGTTGGCACGATTGTTTCTGTCACTGTGATTTGTATCACTACTGTTTTCCTTGAGTTGACGGTTGTGCGGCATGTTATTCTGTTTCTTAAGGTACCTCGTGATGGGATGGTGACTGGTATTGCAGTTCATAATATTTTGGTCAAGGAGTGTATCACAACTTAAGTTACTTGATGTACCCATACAAATGGTTGAGCATTCCATGGGCCGCATTTGCTTTAGCCGATTCCATACTTGCACTTCTGGAGCTTGGTACCCAACACTCTGAACTTGGTGAATGCTCTGTTAAAACAAATCGGAAAAAAAATTGTTAAACACAAGCTTTTGTGCGTAAGTAAGTTTTAATTACACAGTCTACACTGTGGTATTAGAGGCAGACATTCTTTTTCCAGAAGAGTTAACTTCTTAACAACTAAAGGAATAAATACATTGGTATACCGTCAGTTGTACAAGCACAATTCCTACAAAACGAAAGAAGGCATCAGAGCAGACTCTAACCAAAAAAGCTGATTTTATTTTTGAAAAAAACAAACATTTAAACTTTCTGTACGGTACAAGAAAAAATCTTTACAGCTAATTTTTGCATTTCCAAGAAAAATGCTGAAAAATGGGCATGGGTAAGCTAATGAGAAAAAAAAATGTACAAGTAGTTCTGTTATTTTGACAACATTTCTTTTTTGCTAAGTACCATTAAATTTTCGGCCAACGGTCTTGGTATTTGACACCATTGGAGAGCTCTCGAAATGTGATATTCCCCAGATGAATGACAAATTTGGTTTCATCTCTGTATACGTACAGAATTAAATTTTTGTATTTAATGTCTGTGCTGACCAAAAATCCTAATTTAATTTACAATCTTTTTCTGCGCAAAATTGAAGAGCCTTGCAAAGCTTCGTAATGCACACTTGACAGAATCAAATACGAATTAATATCAAGTTTACCCCTACTCTTTGTGCAAATTAACTTTAACATCTTTGACAACAAACTGTTAGGATTTGAATCCCTATTCGGGCACCACTGTCATACCAAAGTATGTTTGTTTATTTATGCGGCTTACCTTTTCACTGAGATGAAAAGAAAGCCCAAAGTCAATCAACTTGAAACATCCTTGTTGAGCGTTCCAGCGGATATTAGAAGGTTTGAGATCAGCATGAACAAGCTTCTCTGAATGTAATGTTGCTAGTCCTCTGAAATAAAAGTAAATATCTTTTCTAGATTTTTCAGCCTCATGTCTCAGTCTCTGCTCGTCATTTGGTCACTTTGGTCTCGTCTCGTCTCAGTAAGCCTCGTATAATTTTTGAATTTCGTTAATGCCTGAAATTTATTTCTGCTGAAGATGGAGAAAAGTTAATATTGTTTTTTTTTGGTTTGTTATTAACAATCAGGACTGATGGCAGGATCACCAGGGCCTAGTACAAACTGGGTGTGGGGGGGGGGGACATCCCCCCAACGTATTATTGTTTTTGTTAAGCTTTTTTTAACTTTGTCTACGTAATTTAACAACCTCAGTAAGAAAACTTAATACAGTTCAGTGGCAAAACGTTCAGGTAGGCTAGGTAGGCATTGCTTACGGACCTCTGTAACTCGGGGCCCACCAGGCATCGAAATATGGACATGGACAACATCTTTCGAGATTTTTGGATTGAGAAAAGCATGCCGAAACTATAATCGCCTTAAGAGCCTCTAGTTGTGAAGTAACTACGGCATGTACATTTTTTTGTTCAAAGTGCAATATGTTATAAGCAAGTCCAAGTTCCCATTTAACAAGTGTAATAATGTAGCTACTAAGCAAAGCTTATAATAATTTGACAGTAAAGCAGACTAAAAAAAAAGTTGATTGTTCGGGTAACGTAAACCAAACAACGTTTATCATTTGAACCAAGACAGTTGAAAAGTTCAAATATTTGGGGGGGGGGGGGCAGAGGTAGGGCAATAAATGGCGGAGGGCCCGTCCATAAATTTTGCCTATGGACCCAGACACACTTTGTTACGCCACTGGTACAGTTGTTGCATGACTGAAGACCTTAGCTGAAATTGAACTTTCCCAAGCCCCTAAATTCTCCAGACCTAGTGAAAATTGTTCCTATCGCCAGCCCTGTCACCAATATCTTAATGAGATGACAAAGTTTGTGACGCAACAAAATTAGAAAACATAAAAAAAAAATCATAGCAGTAAAATAGCAGCCTGCCACAAAGTGGAAGAAATAAAAACTAACCCACAACACATGTGATGGAACACGTGAAGGAACTTTGTGATGGGTACCATGATCACAGACGAATAGTTGTCTGTATGACATGTGAACTCCGCAATCGTTGTGTGCAATCGATGTGGAACTTAAACAGTCTCACAGTCGTCTGAGGTTGCCAAAAAGTTATAATAGAACGGATTCTTTTTGTTTTCCATCGCGAGAAACATGAATTAAAAATCTAACTCAGCCCATAATAGAGAATAGGGTGTAGGACAACAATTGTGTTTGCTTCTATCTAGCAAGCTATCCGAAGAACCTTGTTACACAAATAAACCAGCATATGTCATCGCTTCTGAGGACTGGATAAAGTACAAAGTGTGCAGTCATCTAGATTGGAAAAAATTCACGTTATCGTGTGGTCCCCAGATGCTGCGACGGATCTTTGTTTATTTATCTTCTAATCTATCTTCTTAAATAAATAAGAAGTTACGTTCTATTTATCTTATTAGTATGAGTGCGCTTCCATTTTTCTTCATTGTCAGGGCCGGCAACCGGGAGACACGGACAAAGGGGGCAATTTGCACGAGGCCTGGGGAATTTCGACTTTAGCTTAGTCGATTACCTAAGCCGGGTGCTGCCCATCTTACCTTTCTTAGGTGAGGTAAGATAAAACACTTTTTTTTTTATTCCCTAGCCCAAAAAAAAGGAGCCTTGACACCCGATTTGGTTCCAGGCACCGGTAATCCTGTCACCAGCCCTGTTCATTGTACAAAAGTTACTTAATGTAATAATTAGGAGAAATGAAGATACTTTGGGCTTTAAACCTATTGCATCCTAGTTTCTAGATTTGAAGTGATAAAATTATGTTTTGGGTATTGATTTACGTGGCTTATGCAAGGTATTTGTTTGTGTCGACACTTGGCTATTAAATCTCGTTGTTGACAGGAATAACATAAACACACACTTCACCGTTGCTATGGTATGCTTTGTATGTCTTTATGTCTCAGCCATCTCAGTCTCGATTCGTCTTGGTAAAAATTATTATGGTTTGTCTTGGTCTTTTCTCTCCTTGTATCAATTTATTGAGCTAAGGCTAGGATGAGACGAGACTTCTACCGAAAAACTCACCGATTTTGAAGCCGTGCCATCTTCTTCCCCCTCCCACCTATTACAGGTGAACTGTATATAAACTTGTTTTTATTATCTAATTAAAGATTCATTTACCTTAAGATGTCTTTGGCAAACTTTTGAACTGCCCACAGTTTTAATCCACGCTTGTTATTCTTATACACAATATGTCTTATGCTGCAGTCTAATAGTTCCAGCACAATGCAGTGGTGACCCAGGGTTTCAAAGTGGCCGTAATAGTGAACTAAATTGGTACAAATAAAAAAGTTTAACACAGTTTATTCTTTATAATTAAAAGCCAAGAATAAATAATTAATGTGGCTACATTTCACCATGAGTACATAAAGAGTTCCTACGGAACTTTATATACTCATGATTTCCCACATCAATGTGTCTACAAGTAATTAATGAGGCTACGTTTCAGTTCTCATCTACACTCTACACTTAAGCTCATCGATGAAAATCTTCTTTTTTTTTGTACCTTTATAACATTTGTGACTTATGTTCTAAAAGACAGATTTATACAATGGACTAATTTTTCCACTCGACAAAAATTCGTAAAGTATATCATAAAAGGGGTCCAAAATCTGAATTAGTGAAAAATACCTGGTTCTAAAATTCTAATTACCCACAACTGGCTCTTGAAGGTCCCTGTAAAACTCCTACCTAGTCAAGAGTTTATGGCCTCGGCCTTCCAGCCAAAAGAACGTGAGATCGAATTATACTTTAAAAAGTATTCCTCTGAAATACGTCTGGACGGGGAGGGGTTAATCAACGTCAATATCCGAAGTACACTAGTGTTGTAAGATTATAAAGACCTTGTAAAGACTAACAAATCAATGCAGAGGCTCGTTTGGCTTTCTCTGTTGTAAAGACTATCAACTTAAAAGCTATGAACCTACCTATAAAGTGATTTCCCAACGCCTCTAGTGTTTCAAGAACAGACAATTCTCGTTGTAAAGCTCCTTCGTAGCGTGTACCTGTATTGTAAACCTTCAGTGCTACCTGTAAAACAGAGAGTGGATTAGCATTTATTTTCTACATGGGGCAGTGGTACAATAATTTTATTATCACTGGACGCAATTTCCCAGCTATGATAGTTCTTAACATCTCCCTAACCAGCAGGGACGGATTAAGGTAGCTGGGCGCCCAGGCACAAGGACTTGAGGGGCCTCTTTGTGTACAGATCAGTATTTTTTGTGGGTGAGAGGAGGGGGGGAAGGGCAGTGGCCCCGTCATTGCTTTGTGTAACGGGGGGGGGGCAGGGGGCAAAAATCGTGGGGCCTAGGCAAGTGCGTGATGGGCCATCTTTGTTAATCCGGCTTCTTACTCGACCTACCAGTCAGGGAAGTAAGAGGGATTTTACCCAACTACTTCAGTAGCAGTTTGATCTGTGGTTCTATTCGTTTTCTGGACATTAAATCTTGGCCTTTCTACGATTGGTGGTTTCCAGTTCGAATCCCTGAGTTTGCCCCTCTCCTTGTTGGACCGGTTAATACACGCAGTCGTTAGTTTGCTTCAGCTGATGCACGACTCAAAGAAATTTATTTAAAAAGTGACAATAAAAGTTTCCTTACAAGGGCAACCCATAAAGACGAAAACAAAACTATTTTTTTAATCCAAGAAAATGAACTCGGCTCAACACATTTTTACGTAGATTTTGGAAACACCAATTAAGGATTCAGGTGTTTGTTGTGTTTCTGTGAGTATTATCTGAGCAATTTTGAAGCTGTCACTAGCACAACATTCTGGTGTCTTCTACTGCTCCACTCTAAACGACCTGGATAGACGCCAAAGTGTCAGTGACTTGGGCACTCAAGAAAAAGAAAACAGCGTAGAATTAACTGCATCTGAAATTTGTCAACGAACCGCACTGAGTTAAGGGTTGCAATGTATTTCAGGGAGATTGGTTCGTTCAACATACTACTACGACAGATGGTCTACATCTATATTTGAAAATAGATGTGGATTAAGGAAAGGGCTGATCTAGTCAGCACTAAAGATGTTCTAAAAGGGGTAGTCTGCTTTACTTGAGGCCTTACAGGACTTGAGCATTACGGGACTAAAAGTGTTATGATTTCCAACTTGTGCTAATTATATTAAAGGCAGTTGCCAGTTGCCACCAAGAAATGTTTTCGAAGATTCGAGCAAGAGCTAAGCCTACGTAGGTTACTGGGGGAAAATCTGGTGTGTATTTGGGCACTAAGGAGCAAACTGTAAACGTTAGTCTGACTATATAATGCAGAAGTGGAAGTATCACGGATTCTTAAGAATTCTGTTGTTCACCTTTAATTGAGCAATCCACCTCAAAGGCCAGTTGCCACCAATTAGCATTGCAGATCTAGGTCTATCGAGTTCTCTCTTGCAGGAAGCAACGAATGCACAAAGCAAAACTTTTAAACGCAATATACAAGCCAAGTGACTCCTTAATTACTGGGTAAAAATTTGGCACGCCCTCGTGCACTTGGAAACATCAGTATCTTAGTGACATCTGTATCGTTAATCTTTATAGCTTGTTTCCAGGTGCACGAGGGCGTACCAAATTTTTACTCAATACTTAAGGAGTTTTGCTTTGTGGATTCCTTAGCTTCCTGCGAGAGAGAACTCGATAGGCCTAGATGCTGCAATGCTAATTTGGTGGTAACCGGCCTTTAAGGTGGATTGCTCAATTAAAGGTGAACAACAGAATTCTTAAGAATCCGTGGTACTTCCACTTCTGCATTATATAGTCAGACTAACGTTTACTGTTTGATCCTTAGTGCCCGAATACACACCAGATTTCCCCCCAGTAACCTACGTAGGCTTAGCTCTTGCTCAAATCTTCGAAAACATTTCTTGGTGTTTGCTGTTTTCTGGCCGGTCATATAATGGCCAAGATGGAAGGTCTTGAGTTCCAGAAAATTGAAAATGTGACCGACAATGATTTTTTTAATGATTGGCCTCTCTCTTTCAAAGCCTGAAACAATCTTGACACCCCCCTCCACTTAAAGTCAAAATATACTGTGACCACACCCCCTCAAAAGTAAACTGTGCTTTGGCCTATTTAGGTTTAGTGTACGTCATAACTGTATGTTTTCCTGTAGCCAAATCAAAGAAGTAGTAGTCCACATTATGCAGCTGTATGAAAATTCGCGACATTTTCGAGTAAAGGACAAGGCTTATACACATAAAATATGTTCTTGAAAACGTCCAAAGATATGTCCTTTACACCGCTATTGTACACCAAGTCATTGCACTACGATAACTTTTGATTTTATAAATGGGTATCGGCAGAACTTAACACAGTTAGTATTAAGACGATCATATCTTTACCATTGCACTTGTAAGATGAGGAATTCTCCTATACGCTGAAGCTTTTTTTTTTTTTTGAAAGTTTATTGACAGTACTACCATACAGTACATAATACTGAGACGACAACTTCTAAACCTTGTAACCACTTAATAGGGTTCTGACAGACCTTCCCCACAAGCCACGGCGGGTTTAGAAAAGTAGACTTGGAAAGTAGACTTGGAAAGTGCCATTGACAAGTGAAAAAGACCCAGAACTTGTATTATTTGATTAGTATTTTTCGGCCCAGCCGCAAATTGACAGTGGTTAAAAAATGCACGTCTAACCCCCTTTCTAAAAGTCCACTCCCAAGCAATAATGACCGATTCCTTAGCTTTAACTTAACTTTAACTTTATTTAGAAACATCCGCATTGCCGTGAGTGGCTGTGCAGCACACAGAAATAAAAAAAAAATTAAAAAAACCATTTTAAAGTTATGCGGTTAGCAAAAAAAAAACCGCTCGATAAAGTAATCATAAAAGCACAGACAGAAACATACAGTATATATAAAAAAGAAAATCACGCGGTATAAATCGTGCAAAATGAAAAATCATACATTATAAAAACAAATACATGTTGATATGACATATGGTAGATGCAGTTAGACACATGCATAGGTGACACGCCGAACGTACACGGCCCCGCAGTGTTAATGTGGTGATACGAACGGTAAGATACCGAGAAACAGATTTTTGTACATGGGCCGCATTTCATATATTACAGAACGTGTTGAAGCAATAAATTATGTGACGGCAAACCAAGCAGTGCTACATAAAAATACAAACAACGTTTCGAAAATTATCAATTTTCGTCTTCAGGTTAGCAATAAAATTAAAGCATGGCAAAAGCCACTAAGTCAACGTTTTGCCATGCTTTTGCCATGCTTTAATTTTATTGCTAACGTGAAGACGAAAATTGATTATTTTCGAAACGTTGTTCGTATTTTTATGTAGCACTGCTTGGCTTGCCTTCACATAATCTATTACCGTGCTTTTTACTCCATTGCTCACATTGAAGCAATAAACGCACAATACAAATTGCAGATAAAAAAACCTTTCAGTGTGGTGGTTAAACTATAAGAATAAAAAAGCTAAGCAGAGCACAAACATACAAAAAGCATGACGTTTCGAGGTTAATTTTACCTCGCCATCAGGTGCAGTAAATCCACAAAAGTTTCGTCATCATGTCAAAAAAAAAAAGTTTGTACAGCTTCAGGATAGGATAGTAAAACATTTTTTACGTTGGAAATAAAACAAAAAGACTATAAAAAAGAACCTTGGCTTAACCTAGGCAAAACAGGCAAGCATTAGGAGGACCAATCGCCCTCACCCCTGCAAATGCAGACTTCTCCATTCGTAGGGGTGATGTCTATTGGTCCTCCTAATGCTTACCTGTTTCGCGCAGGTTAAGTTTAGGTTCTAGTTAATCGTTTTTCTAAGTTTTATTTCTAACTTTAAAAGTTTTTACTACCCTATACTGAAACTGTATGAACTGTATTTTTTGGCATGTTAACGAAACTTGTGTGGATTTGAGTGCACCTGATGATGTGGTGAAAGTAACCTGGAAACGTTGTGCTTTTTTGTATGTTTGTGCACTGCTTGGCTTTCTTGATCTTATATCATTTAGTACTTGTTTACTTCTTCATGGTGGTTAAACAAGTGAGTGTAATGAAGTTGATTATTATAATTGCTGTTGTGGGTGGGGTGAGTCAAAGTGAAAGTGAAGTAAATTGATGTTGTTTGAAATGTGCGTGTCAGGGGTATTCTTGAAAATATTAGTAGAGGAAGCAGTGACAACACGAGCAGGAAGAGAGTTCCAGAAGGGAACAACCCCTTTAAGGAAAATTGATTTTGCAAAGCTATGGTTAAGTAAATACGGATGCAAAAGGTTTTACGTTGCATTTTGGACTTAAATGGCCTGAGCGGGGAATTGAACCCACGACCTTTGAAGCCAAAGGCCGGCGTTCCACTGCTCAGCCATACTGACATGTCATAAAAAGAAACGTCTATAGGCAGCATTAACGCACACACGTATACATATAAACATACACTTTCCAATCGCCACTGGAGGGAGGCTTGTTTGCGCGCCACACACCAGTGAAACCGAAAGGAACACACAATAAGGCGTGAAATTAGAAATAAACAGTGAGGAAAGCCAAATGGGCCATATAAGTGTTAAATCAATACGGATGCAAACTTATTTACGTTGCCTTTTGCTTTAAATGTCAGACTGCCTAAATGGGGAATTGAACCCACGACCTTTGCAACCAAAGGCCGGAGTTCCACTGCTAAGCCGTCCGAACACATCCATAAGTCCAAAAGGCAACATAAATAGGTTTGCATCCGTATTTATTTAACACTTATCGAGTCCATTTGGGTTTTTGTCTTGTTTAAAAGCTACGGTTGGCATGCTTTCGAACTAGTTTAAAGGGGTGTCCTCCGGTCGTGATGTATGTATGAATTAAAAATTTGTTAGATTATTCTATGATCCGATATGAAGGTACGATTGAATGAAGTCTCAAATAGTAAAACACCCATTAAAATCTTTAAGGAGGACCGTTTGTTTGGGCACCAAAAATGAAAACATGCGTCAAGGTAATGTTGGCAACCTTTTTACACATTCATAAAATAAATTCACCGTTCACTTACGTTTTGTTTCCGCTTCTCATCACGAGCGTGGTACACAAAGGCACACCTCCCGACACCAATTTTTTCGATAATTGAAAACACTTGCTCGGGACTTGCTCTGATTTTGTCCCCTTTCGCAAAACGAGGTCTCTGAGGATCCAGGGACATACTGAACCGAAATAAAACAAAAATACACTGTTAAAAATTCTGCATACTAAAACTCCAAAATTCTTCAAATGCAGATCAATTTTAAGACACCGCTTTTAACAAGACTTGCATACGGAGACGACGACTTGGGGAACACCGAACAGCACCGACTAATTGTTTCTTTCTGTTCTGTTGTGTTCTTGAGTTCTTCGACCGACTGTTCTAATTCGGGTAGCGGTTTCCTTTGATGACTCGCTATCTGGCAATCTTCCATACGTCTAGCCCAACAGCAGAGAGGTATACCCACTGCCAATGTTTTGAAGCATTACTGCTATTAAAAAAGTGTAGTAATGGCTAAGTATTATTAGTGCTGAAGTTAAGTGTCAGCGCTCCCCCTTTTATGTTGATATTTACACAGTTTGTGAATGGTAGTCTACTCTTTTTTCGTGTTTTGATACCGATCTGCAGTTAAACTCAAAGTGTTTTAACAGATGTGGCCGCAGAGCAACTGTTCACAGCGAAGTGATTCATGTAGAGACGATTGTGTTCTTTTTTTTTTTAAACCTTACTGACGTGTCCGCGGCCTATCTTGAGTTCTCCGCAGAACGAACACAGATAATCGATTGTACGTTTTCAGTAGCAGAGTGCCTTGTTGATATCCAAGATGGTTACAAAAACATTGGCGGCCATCGATTAAAGCCACCCCCTCCAGGAAAACTTAGCCGATCACAAAATTCTTGCAGGATTCAAGATACGCCGCGCAAACAATACGTGTTTTAAAAGTGCTGACGGTGCGAACACTCGTAAATGCATTACAACGAAAACTATCTTTACGCACTTTGTCTGGATAGATTTTTTTTTCACCTCTAAGGGACCGGTCGTTATTTATGGCCTGGCGAGGAGGTGGGAGAAGGGGGGAGGCGAGGGGCGGAAGAAATGAAAGTCTGACCACCAAATTTTCGATGACCCCCTCTTGCAAAACCCGGGAAAAAATGTTGACCCGTATCATACTCAA
>JAHWFP010244903.1:0-17134 GCA_023313725.1 Lithobius niger
TCAGTTTTTTTAATTTTTATTTTTACTACGAGCCATACTACTACTCAACTCAAAAATATTTTCCGAACTGGAACGCCACTCGCTCCGAAACGCCTTACGTTTCGCCAGTTAGTCACCCACCAAAATTAAAGTTAGGTATTGCTTAGCCAATCTCGTCCACGTGAATTGACCCGTCATCTTCATGTTTCAATTAAATCTGCACTTACGGCATAAAAACGGCAATAAAAATGGGGAAATTCCGACGGTTCAAACGTAGCCTGGTCTGCTGGGAAGTCTGGAAATTTCCCGAAGGGCTACTTAATTTTAAGTTCCTTGGGCCAGTCGGCATTAAACGTTAATATTTCCAAAAACGCTAGAGTAGATGGGCTTACGAAATGAAACGGGTTCATTTCCTCTCCTCCCCTTCGTGGTCTTCTTATTTTTCTTCTTCTTTTTTTTAATCGTCTTCTTTTCTTCTGCACCTCCTTCTTCTTGTTCTTCTTCTGTCCTTCTTCTTGTTTGGTTGGCTGATATGACTACATTTTATTATTCGAATAGGCATGGGACAATGGAAAGGAATTCCGGGTCTGAATAAGTTGATGCAGTTTGCCACTGCGAACAAGCAGCGCACTCCTAATAGTGGCGTCCTTTCCATTCCATTCTTGATTTATGTCACTGTTACGTATGTTGAGCCGAAATTGCAGGAAAAATTTAACTTATTTCAAACCATAATTAATAAACTGAAACGATAAAAACGTTGCTTTGCACGAAGTTTTAATGTCAAATGTACGATTTTCGAGTTTGTTTATTGGGAGAGGTGGGCCACCCTGCGCAATCTATACCAGTAGTTTAACTAAGTCCACAATACTGAGACAGAATGGTGCCACAAATAGAGAGACACCAATTTCTTTTGGAAGAGGTACGCTGAGTGACGGAAGTCAGTATGGATTCATACGTTTTCTGTAACAATTACGAGGCATTAGCTTGTGTCACAACCTACGCATTATACGAAATTTAATTGGGCTGAATTATAGAAACACCGTTCACACAATTTACTCAGTTTACCGGTTTACTCAAGTCACTGGTTTACAAATTCAAGTTACTAGTTAACTAAGTTTTTAATTAGAAGGTATTAATGCCCCTACCAAATGTGTTGAAGCCTAGTAAAACTCTACATCTACGGTGAAGTCAAGGCTCACTTTAAAGCTAAGATTAAAGTGCCCCGACCACCACCCAACCTCCGTAAAAAAAACGTCGCCAGAGAATAGTCAAAATTGTTGAGTTCACTTACGTTAATCAACACAACTATCCAGGCTTTCCACAAGAAAAAAAATTCCCAATTCTAGGGAAATTTACCAGTTCAGAGGGAAAGAGGGAATTTGCCTCGGCTGAAAAATGTCTGCCAGCTTCGAAGGATCTGATCCGTCATGTTCCTTTCTTTTTGATTTCATCGCCGCTCGTCACATCATTCTATTTCTGGTCGCCGCAGTTTGGAGTGAATTCAGAATTGCTGAATGTTTCCAATTTCTTTAAAATAAGTACGCATTTTTTTTAGGCATACAGGGATTTTTTTTTTTTAGCAAATAAAGGGAAATAAGAATAAGAAAGGCTTCTTCCCACAGATAAGCAGGAAGAGAAGGAATAAGAACGTGTCCACTTATGTTCGGGCAAAAGTTAAGAATTAACTTAGAAAAATTAACTAATTAAAATCTTAAAAATATAAAATCTTAAAAAGAAAAATCCTAAAGTATTTAAAATCTAAAAAATGTGAAATTCTAAAATTTTAAACATCGTAAAATATAATCTTAAAATATTAAAAATCGCAAAATATTATCCTAAAATCTTAAATATCTTAATGTATAATCCTAGAATCTTAAAGGGAAATTCAAAAGGTTCAGTGAACGCGCTCTACACTTAAACGGTATCAGTCAATGCAGAGTGAAAAAACAATTGTGTGCCGTGGAAACCCAGTCTGATCACGTTTTTCATATAATTTTCAAACAAAGTTTTAACGAAAGTGTGAAAGGAAAAGCAGCAGATTACCCACATAATAAAACTTAAAACCTTTTCTAGGCCACGTTGCCAAATTTCAAGCATTTAAGAGCCTGGTAAACACTTCGCAATTTCCAAGTACTTTTAAACGTTTTCCAGGCTACTGTGAACCTGTTGTCAAATTAACCACAATCCATTTTCATTCCATTGCATCTGTTAAAAACGAGTCAATCTAAGACCCTGTACATCATTAGCGAAGTGCGGTATGTATTTTTGTGGCCAAAAATCCGCTTGAACCAAGGCACCTACAAATATGATGTAACACCAATCAAAGATAATTAAATTAGGCTTCGATTAAGCCTATTTTCATTGCTGTAACTTGATTTTTTTGTTTACCCTCGAATACGCACAAAACCACTCTGGACACTGGTTCATGACGTCAAATTTCGAGCAGTCAAACTAATCGGAAATAAATCAACTAAGCTACACGAAGCGTGGATCGACGACAATAGAGTAAGCGAAGCGAACGATATTACTATTCATCGTCAAACTTGTTCACTTCTTTGGTTCATCTCTTGACATCCTTTACATCTCGCACCAGTCTTCTGGAAAACTCGTTCACGCGCGCAAGCTATCATCTACTGGACAAACACGGTAGGCGCTTCGAACGCCGTGTCAAAAAAAAAGAAACGGCCGACCCAGTATTACATCCGAAACGAGACAAAGCCTCTTTCGCCAATCCCCCCCCCCCCCACCAGTTACAATGGCGCGAGGAACAAGCATTCCACCAGCTTGGAACAATAGGAAATCCTTAGTGTGTCGAATCGACAGTTCCTTCCGCCGAGCGACTTGTCAGCAGAAAAAAGGGTGCACTCGCTCTCTGTAGTAGTCATCAAAAGCCCCGCCTGAACGACGGCCACAAAAATGCATACCCGCTGCGTAGGAAAGCCTGCCACCCGAGCAACTTCGGGCAGCAACGGATGTGTCAGTCAAACAGCTGAATTCACGGCAGCCGAGATTAGCGCGAGCTCGTGACAGGCTTTCTACTTTCTCATTCACGGCTTGTCATGGAAAGAGCAACTACTTTGACAGGCTTTTTATCGCAAATAAGTGTCTATCCTGTTTATAAACAGTTTTAACGTATAGAGTGATCCTTTCCAAGCCTAACCCTCTTCTCATTATCCCTTACAACCTGTATCAAAATCGTAAATTAAAAAAAATTGTATTACAAAATATCAATCTTTAGAAACTGTATCGGCGTCATTCCGCCAGAAAAGGATGGCTAAGTGATCACAGTTGGGAGGGTAAAGTCGTTGGCAGCATGTCTGACCGTAGCTAGTGAACCACCACTTTGTCAAGTGGATACTATCTGAAAACTCGTTTCTTGGTATTTTTTTGGGGGAGGATAACAAACTTTAATAGTATTTGAATTTTTGCTGGCTTTGGAAAAAATAATTATTTTGAACCTTCCCGTCCAACCCCCCCCCCCCCCCCGAAAAAAAATTCATCTTTACATGATCATAATCATTTCTTGAGTCAAACTCACCTATCGGGCGGTAAAATACCCATCTATGAAAGCACCAAAGAAAAAAGTTGGAATACAATCCTTTCAACTGCTGCTAAGGTTATCTCGAGACGGAAAGCCACAATTTTTCTAGGAAAGACCAGGTCGTTTACGTGCTACACATAGACCGCGAAAGCATTTCCAAGACCCTTCTGTTCCCGAATGCACAGAGATAGGCTGTGGCCAGGATTGAACCAGGGACGTATGCTCATAAGATAGTCGTATTAAAGGCCAACCTATTCCAGCCAACTTGCAATAATAAAGCTAATTAATTAAAGTTATGATAAATAAATAATAAAAGTTATTTACACAGATTTATTTATTATCCCTTAGTCGTGTCTGGTTTTTGAGATAAAACCTTTCCGGGCTGCCTCAGTCTACTGTTTCTGGTCACTTTAGGCCCAGGCTAGCTAAAGAAGCACATAAACAAAACAAAAAAGGTGTTTACTACACTTAATTAAAAAGGAAAATCAGCGCAACACATTGACAAAATGATTTTGGGATATTTCGAAGAAATTCGGCAAAAGTACAGTTCGATGCCGTTCTCCAGAAATGAAAACTTCGAAGTGCGTTCGTGCGTTAAGCCTAACTAACATGTGCGGGTCAAGACTTCATTTATAATTTTTTCAAGTTTTAAGTGGTGAAATTAATCTGTTGCGGCGACCGTCCGATCCCCCCCAAAAAAAACCCTGTAAACAGTAAATTAGGTTCGCCTAGTAAACAACCGTTTTCTACAACTCGAAATTTTTACTGTTTGTTAGAACCTAATAGAAAAAGTTTTTTTTTTTTTTGTTACCACTTTTTTCATCGCAGGATCTGTTATACAATCATTAGTGCGCATGTTTGTCGGAAATAATATATTTTGTGAGAGAAGAAAAGTAGCCGATTCCAAGATAGACTGGCACAATACAAATCTCACCAGAACACATACAAAAGCAAGGAATTTAAACTGTTAGTCCTAACTATGGACCTTGTTCACAATTAAGGCCGCCCGCACTGAGCAACTTGGCCGCGCGGCCAGGTTGCTGCAGCCAATGAAAATGATTAGTGCGTGGTTTTACATAAACGGTAAGCATTCTCATTGGCTGCAGTCGCCCAGTGCGGGGGCGGCCTTAATCGCACAATCTTAAATCGAAGCGCAGCAACTCCCTGCTGCAGCCAACAACATAGCCACGGACACAAAAATAAAAACGGACGCTAATTCGACAACCGGCAGCGTGGGGTCAAAACTCAGTACGAATAGTGAAACAAACGTTGGGGGGGGGGGGATGAGGCTCAACGGCGCGTCGACAGCCAGGTCATTAGCGCCAACCTCAGTCACAAACGTTAGAATTGTGTTGGAAAGTCGAATTTCACCCCTCTCCTGATGTCACTTATTCTTGTCAGGTAAAGGTATTGCAGCTTTAACACAGCTACAACACCGCGCTGTTTCTTTCGTGTGCCCTTTTTTTGGTTTCTTCGTTATAAATACATAAATTAATTATTACTCAACACTCCTAAGCTACGTTCGAAAACAAGTATTATTTGCTCTCTGGCCTTATTATCCCACTTTACTGCATACTCACATGGCTCCCCCACTTTAACACGCCGTCAAATATTTAACAAAACCGCGGGTTCCCAATTCCTTTAAAAGGCACCAGCTGCAAATCAAAACGAGAATAGAGCCTTTCAAAACAAGACAACATTTACGATCTGAAACGCACGTTAACCACGCTATTTGACCCAATCTTTATCTTCGGAGGGGAGCTAGCAACGGAGACATAAAGACGCTTTCCGTGTGTTTAGGGGGGGGGGAGGGGGAGTAGCCTTATGGATTCGAGTCACCCAGCCTGATTTATACGTCCACACTTGATAAGAGCATGTTACACCTCGCAATGCTCGCTTGTCACTCCAATGGGCATGAGCGTGGGCCCGAGCGTGCGTGCGTGTCCGTGCACTGTTCCCCCGGTCCCTCAACCCCCCCCCCCCCCTCTTCCCCCAGTCCTTTGTCGCTGCAAGTGACAAGCGTTGGGGTCTGGAGGCGAGTGTTGTGTACTGCAAAAGGCCTTATCACGGCCAATAAAGGAGGCCAGCTTGATTTATCCTTCGTAGACTCGCGCCGCCTGTTTCCCGCCAATGCAAATGCGACAACCAAAAAGGAAAGCAAAAAGGAAGGATTGGACCATCTGGCACGAGACCAACTTAAAGTGGACTCATTGCAACTGGCCATTTTCCTAAAGCTCCCCACTTTTCACGCACCAGTTTACATGCGCTTATTTCCTTTCACTCTGTATTCGACACGATAGTAAACAACGCAGAATCCGGAAAGGATCTTAAAGTTGGCAGCAGGAGTGCCCACTGCCCATCGCCCCCTGAGTACCTGAGTAAATCCCCCTCCCCAAATACAATAAATCTCCCCAGCAAAAATATTCCAATTAAAAATTACGGTATTTTTTATTGAATAATGATCGAACGATCGCCCGTTAAACAGAGGTGCAATTATGAAGCAAACAGTTTGCATTAAAGACTGGCCTTGTGAGGATACACAATACACTAGTCTGAGAAAGACAGAAAAGCCAACTATTCCGACTGGGACTCGAACCCAGGACTTCTGGGTTCGAGTCCCAGTCGGGGCATTAGTCTTTTCTTTCTTTCTCAGACTAGTGTATTGTGTATCCTCACAAGGACAGTCTTTAATGCAGACTGCTTGCTTCATTTACCCTTTACCTTGTGATTTCTTTCTTTAGAGGCGCAATTATTATGTCTGGGTCTAGGCCGCTTTGTATTTTGTAAATTCCAGCGTTACTGAATTTTTGTTAGGTCAGTCATCATTTGATTTCATTTCATTTTCTTTTTTACATTTTATTAAATTATTTCAAAAAAATAGAATGAATTAAAACGAAGAAACGACCTAACGCTCACCCATCTTCCCCCGGATTGGTGTTGATAAATTACTCCTCACAGTAACCCCCCATCCCTCTCCCCATGGGTACCCCTAGTTGGCGGGCATACCGCTTTGAATTTCAATGCTTTTCCAACAATCAATTCAAAAACGTTGCACACGTGCATGCATAATTACTAATAATTTCCCGGAGAATATCACTGTTCTGCGATACTAATTTTCGCTAGCTGTCGATGAAAACATGCCATCAGCTGATCTGATCAGCTGAGCGTGTAGATTGGAAAACAAGCTAGGTAGAACAGCTAGCTCTTCGACTAACGACGCCGGCTGTAAACCACTGGTCCGGCATCGTCAAGTCAAAGTGCTTCATTCTACACATTTCAGTAATTCTGACAGCACGGAAATAATTCACACGAATAAAATATTGCACCAAATCTTGCTCTCTTGCTTTACGCACGGTATATTTCACGATATATTTCCAGAATTCGGGTATAAGTCGTGATTGCAAAATTATTATTTTTTTTTTTTTATTTCTTTTGAGCCTTGAGTCAGCCGAAGCAATTTAATGCTTGTATGGCTGAACCGGCTCAATTTTGAACATTACCAAACTTTTTGGAGAAGAAGAAATATTTGGTAAAGGGAGGTGCCAACCCCGGGATTCGATCCGGGAAACCTACGATCATCGTAGGGCATTGTTCAGAATTGGCCAGAATAGTTCCCATAGCCGCTGAAGGAGCATGGTAGCCTCTCACGCTACCCTGGCCAGCAGTTCTGGCGGGGACTTTGCCAAGGTCCCCTTTCCAGGGGTTCGACCAGATCCGCAAACCTTCAGCAACCGGGCTGAGCTCTCTCACAGCTTAGCCACGATGACCACAAGTAACTTGACAATCAACTTCGACTCATTAATTACTGGTTAACCAGTAGTATTACCATTTAACCAGTAATAATACCTACTCCAAGAGCCAAGGTTAATTTTGATCATTTTTCTATTTTAAGAGTTGCATTACGAACTCAACAAACACACCTATAGATCTAACCTAACCGCTAACCTATCAGCAATGAACACAACAAAACCACAGAAAACAACGCCAGCCAGCAATACCAACACCACCGATTGACATATCGGTTAGCCAACCGAACATGAATAAATTAGAATGTACTATGAAGAGAAATCTGATTGAGGAATACATGTATACGATAGCACGGAGATTGTTTGCACGAGTGGGAATGATTCAACTTTGACATGTCGTAAGGTCAACCCATCACGCCACTTGCCTGCATGCCCCGTGTGTGCTGCAGAGCAGCTTTTACCGCCCATATGCATGTAAATCTATGGCTGTGTTCTGAATGGTTGATGGTTTTCTACAATTTCTCTACTTACATCGCGTAGATCAGAAGTTAACATCGTCATGGTTTTGATTGGACATAACATTATCTAATGTCCTCCCAGTACAATACAAACTATTACTGTAGTGTTGGATGCACCGTTTGCAATATTGGTGGTATGGTTTGATCACTCGTGTATGTCCATGCTCCACCAACTAAGTTTCTTCAATAACTTTTTTTGTGCACACTGCATGGCTAACAAACGCTCCTTTTCATTCGTTTCGTTCACTCAATCAGCGCACCCCATTCAGTTGCCCCTCCCTTGGTTAGCATAAATGGACGCAATGAAACAGTAATTGTTTTAAAAATAAACACACTGGTTGACGATTTCCTCAAGAGAATTTTATTTCTTTCAGTGATTTTTGCCCCAGTTTGTTACTAATTTTCGCTAACTCAAATCCAGTGTTTGTTAGCCATTCTGCACAAAAATGGGATTGAAGGAACTTACGCATGTGAAGCCTGGACATATACAATAAACCAAACCGTGTCAATTTGGCTGACGTAACGTGTAATTGGGCAATGACAAATGTACAAATTATCAGTGAGAAAATTTATAGACATAAAATTCCTCCAGAAAAAAAAAGGGAGAAATAAAAATAAGACGGTGGACGTTTAGTACGTTCACAGTCCTGCGAAAGTTATGATATCCACCCGAAACCACAAAACTGTTAAAAGCGAATCTGCCAAGTTTCAAATAGATTCGGTCTTTGAAGGTGGTGACATCATTCAACCAGGGAAAGGGCCAAGGTTAATCTTATTATTTAAGTTGATCGCACCGAATAACACGTTATATGAAAACTTGAAGATTGCTACCGCGTGTTTTTTCTTTCTTTTTTTCGTGTTATTGTTATTGTAGATTAGGTTCGCCCAGTATTCAACTGATGAAATCTCATGGAGCAACAAATTTAAAAGATAAGCTCGACAACATTTTACGACAACCATGCAGGCAATTTAAAACCAATTGCAACTTTCTATTTTTGATTCTCAATGCTAATTTTAAATAACGACAAAAAAAATTAAATACAAGAGCTTTCAAGGGTATAGTTACCAATTTCAAGATATTTAAGGCTTTACATTTTTTCTTAACAAATTCAAAACTTTCAAGCACCTTGTGTCTTAACAAGGCCCAAACCGACTTTTTAAGTGGCTTGATAACGCTTCAAATATACGATTCGTTACGTCGCTTTTTCTTTGATACGTGCACTTAAACGGCTTATTTCGTATGACAGACAGGACACCACCACAAGATGAAAAGCTTAGCACTGTTTCACAATGAGCTTCGCTTAAAACAAAAACGTATATGCAGAGGAGAGCCAATTCAGTTAAAGAAGTTGAAAATCTAATCAATACCATATTAAGGCGATTGCAAAGTTACTAAAACGAAAAAGATGCGAGTGTTGTAAAATCAATTTAATCCATTAACATTTGTAAGGAAAAAACAATAAGAAAAAGGAGGTTGGAGAGGGGAACTCGATGGATGAAGCAGAACGAAACAGAGAAAGGTTGAACGGAAAAAGGTTTTACAATTCCGTTATTCCAACTTTTCCATTTTCATTTCTTAATGGCGAATATTTATCAAAAAATGAGATTTTAAATGCATCCATCTTCTTGACAATGCAATGGCTAATAATCTCATTAGTTAGTCAACACAGGCATAGAAATATTGCGTTAAGTAAAAGTGGTTATAAACATGTCGGAAACCCAAATGGCTCGAAAAGTGATTAATAAATATATATGCAAACCTATTCACGTTGCCTTTTGTACTTAGATGTCGTTCTGCCTGAGCGGGAATTGAACCCTTGACCTTTGAGACCAACGGCCGAACAAGATAAAACTCCGCTTCTGATAGCGAGGGAGCCCACAAATTCATAAAATCCAAACACACGTATTTAATTTCGGGTGAAATTTCCCCCCGTTGGTCACCATCACAATAGACAATACAAAACAATAAGCCAAATGAGGTTACAATACATTCTTACAATAAAATAAGATATAAAAGTATATTTTTTTTGTAAGAATGGGTACTGGAAAATCATGTATTGCAGCCTCATTAGACTGTTAGTGCCCCCCCCCCCCCCCCCCGGGGAATACCCTTCAAAAATTAAATACTTGTGTTTGGATTTTATAACTTTGTGGGTTCCCTCGCCATCAGGAGCGGAGCTTTATCTTGTTCACCTCAACAAACAACCACATTCTGACGGAAGCAAAGGACGACGTCCTACAACTCGGCCCAAAATAAGACGAAAATAAATAAATAAAAAGGCCGTATCAGTAGTATGGCTGAGCAGTAGGCCTTCGGTCTTTGGGCTCAAAGATGGTGGGGTCAATTCCCGCTCAGGTAGTTTGACATTTAAGTCCAAAAGGCAACGTCGATAGGTTTCCATCTGTATTTATTTTACGTAAGAGTAGTCTCACCTACGCTTGCATTGGGTGGACGAGTTTGGCTTGCATGAACTAAGTTTACTCAGGGCTCTATTACAGTACTGGTCGGATAAGGGTGAAAAATAGTATATGCACTAAGTAGTTTCTGAGGGCTTAAATATATAGGCAGAACCCATCCACTTTTTTAGGCAAACAACTTAAAATTTTCATAAATAAAGAAATCACAAGGTAATGGTAAACGAAGCAAGCAGTCTGCATTAACGACTGTCCTTGTGAGGATACACAATACATTAGTCGACGAAAGAAAGAAAAGACAACTGCCCCGACTGGGACTCGAACCCAGGACTACACGTTTACTAGCCGGCCGCTCTAACCACTGCACTACCGGGGCGGGCACTGGCTACAGGTTCCAGCCGAGCTAAGTAGCTGTTCAATCTTCCTCAGTGGTGACCTAGAGATCACAAACATACATACAAGGAGGGAAAGCAACTTTGCTTCTTTAGACTAGTGTATTGTGTATCCTCACAAGGACAGTCGTTAATGCAGACTGCTTGCTTCGTTTAAAATTTTCATCCATCGATTTAACTCGAGTAATACGTTTGCATCAGGGAAAGCCGCGAAAAATTCAGGGAAAAATCAGGGAATTTGAAAATATTTGCCGAAAATCAGGGAATTTGAACATTTTCCGGGAAAATCTTTCACCTATAAAGAATAGGTAATTCGGATTTAATGTTAAACCTTCACTTTATTTTAGTTAAAACTTCATTTCCTTTTTGTTTCATTTCTGTTAATAAAGCGAAAACTCCTTAGGCCTAAGTAATGTGGGACGTTACAACGTTAAGCAAGTTTTTAGTTTTGTTCAGATTTTGGCCTTTTCCCGCTCTTGACCAATACCAGTTAGGTCAGTGCAATTTTTGATTTAGCAAAGCAATAAGATATAATTATTGCGATTTGAGGGAAATGCGGAAAAAAAAATTTCAGTCCTGTACTGTACCTTCCTTCGACTAAAATAAAGTCAAAGAAAAGTGTCAGTGTTGATCTGGAAAACCTGAAAAAATCAGGGAATTTCATCATGAGCTTTTGAACGACACCCTGTGCATTCTTCCTGCACTGGCCGTCGAAAATCCTGATCCCAGGACCATTATCGATAAACGATGATAATCAGTAGTGGTCACGTCGTAACTGTCGCTTCATGTTCCATCCCTCGTCACAAGGCCATCTAGGAGAGAAGCAGTGGGTTTCGTTTCCCGGCATGAGGCCAGTTGATCCAATATCGCCACAATATTATTTCACCAAAGCAACGCTAGAGGGCGTCAACTTTCTCGCATGTGCATGAAGCGGCGTAAAGCCCTGACCAGACAAGAAGAAAATTTCGTGAGAAGCGATGCGTTATGACGTGCCTACAAGGTCAAAATAGGTACGCTCAAGTAGTGAGTGTGGCATTTATTGACCGATTTTGACGTCTTTGGTAAACCATCATGCGACGCCATGCAGCCGCGAGCTGCCCGTCTGGTTAGGGCGTAACAGTCATGAGACGAAACACACGATTTTTACCCCAGTTGGCTCGACCATGCCTTGAAGAGGCCATCTGCTTCACTGCTTCACGCTGGGAAGCGCTGTTGCGTGTGGAGGTACCACCTGCAGGACTAGCGTAGCGGGAGTGGCATTTTTTTGCCCCTATCTATGAGGTTAAAACTAAACAGCGCATTTTTAACGTGAGTTATCCCAGAAAATAGTGACGAAGTCGTTCCACATTTGGCCACATGGGGTCGCGACTCACAACGAAAGATGGCCAATTTGCAGTAATATCACCACGGGCACTCCGTCGAGCTTAGTCCCTCCTTTATATCGCTTCTGTTATAAAGTATATAATTCTCCTGATCGCCATCTCTTATCCAAATGGTATAATTCGTTCTACTAACGTTACACCAGGCATTTCCTAATTTTGACTGCTCCCGTAGTTTTCGCACGATTTCCGAAAAAAAAAGCCCAAGGATGCTTTCTACATCAGAACATCTTCTGGGACTGACAGCCTTGAGGATATTAGCTAAAAACCTGGCTGTCGAGACCTTGGAGAATCCTTATCTTTGCTCCAGAGTTGAGCTTACGCGACATGCTCGAGTATGACTAAATTAACAAACTCAAAACCGGACAATACCCATTTTTTCAGGGCACCCTTGTTTATTTCTTTATTTATTGTTTGACTTTGCTTTTTTATTTTCTGCTCCTTTCTTGGCCTATTTTTTGTCCTTTTCTCTAGGGCTTTTTAGGCATTTTCTGAGGCACAACCGCACCAACAAATATCAACACAAAAGGCCATTTTCTTTTACAAAAAGGACATTTTGCGAAAAAGACAGGGGCAATGCCCACTACGGGCCGGGGGCGCCCCCCCCCCCTCCCCGAGTCCACGCCACTGGACGCTTGCAGGGAAGCCAACAACCCGTAAAGGGAGAAAGTTCCTTTAAGAAGTTCACCTATGCCCTTTTCATTTAATATCGTAATGAGTGGCGCATCTTCAAGGACTGACTGCGTTGGCGTTTCCCCCCCTGGCATTCGTCCACGTCGTTTTGCAGCCAAAACTGCACGTTTTATTTGCTTGGTCGATGCTGCTTGGCTTAAGAATTGCATCAATGACTCTCTTCATTTCCTCCCTATTGATCCTCTTCCGTCACATGATCCTCTCGACAAAAAAATAGAAAGTCTTTCGTGTTAAGATGAAAATATAAAAAGACTCGTTCGCCAGCTACATTACGAGTGTCAACTTGAGTTGACCAAAGGTCTCGTCAAAGACACCATATTGGATGACTCACTGAGCAAATTCAAAGATTACTGGCACAATTTCGTACGATTTTGTATTTTTTTTTTAATTTCTTTGATGTGGCCTCTAAAAATTAATTGAATGGTTCTCAGAAGTGGTGCTAAAAAATATTGACGCAGGGACGTGGAGTTTTTTTTTTTTTTTTTTACTTTTTATTCGCAGTTTTTCAGATGCGGACGATGGCTTTCTTTATTTTTACCAACGTCCCCGTCAACTTCTCGCAATTCTGCTGAGGATGAATCAAATCAATGAATTCCAAGTCTGGAATTGACTTGCGCCTATCACTGAACGCATGAGTGGTTTGTTTGGGTCAATTATTGTTCCTCGTAATTCGCAACTCCCTAAGGGCGCATTTAGGCAATGACTCGCCTTTGCATTCTCGCAGCTAGAATTTAATCGCAATTGCAAAGTTGTTGTTGCCATGGTAACAATGCTACCTCGATTAGCTAAATGCGACGTCGTTTGAGTAAGTACTTTAAGTCTTATATTCCGTGACAATAAGATAAAAGAATTCCTACTGGCGAAATTTTCTCAGTCGCTTCAGAACTCGCATTATTGACTGTTTTCGTTGCGAGTCGACAGAGCTAAAACCGCCGCCATGTTGGAATTTCAGATGATTTCTAGCTTCTAGTTGCGAGAATGCAAAGGCGAGTGATTGCGTAAACCACCGTCGCTTTTGTATTCCATCTGTCTGTCCACTCGGAGTGAGGGCGGGTTTACGCAATGACAATTTTTCGCTCACTAGCTTTTACTTGGTTAATACTAAATATGCTGGCTGCTTCTCGCCTTTACCGAAGAATGTATAGATTTCAAGCTGTCTATACGTAGTAACCATGGCAACAACGCGGACGCCTATCTCCCCCCTCATGCCTCACGACACAACGTACGATGCGTGCAACATGACAGCGTCGTTTTTTGACAACTAGAAAACAATTTTTACTGAGTAAAAGACGACGGACAGATTTCTGAATGCCGGTATTTGATGGTTTGTCTTCGATTCGACAACCCCGACATGGACGCCATGTTGGATTTTAAAATCTCGCTGCGAGTAGCTATTTATTCTACCGTCGTTTGATCACTGCTAGAAGCTGTTTTTTCAGCGAGAATAGCAAATTTGGAAATAGCGTGAAATAGCAACAATCTTGTAGCAATGTTTTAAATGACTTGCACTTTGTTCTTTATCCGTGTTGTTATTTATAATACATTTAATTTGTTGCCTATTACTGCATTCATTAATAGTAATGGAAAATTAATCGTAAATAAATAATGGTTGCCTAGCAAATAGCATTCGGCGAGCGAGGTCTCGTTGCGTAAACGCGCCCTAACTTCTCTCGTCTGATTGGAAGGCTGCTGAAGCTAAAAGCCAATGAGCAACCGGAAAATTTCAAATTTCGCCTTTCGAACTGGTGGCACCCTCCACACGCTATCTGTGAAAAAATTTCTTCCCCACGTGTCAATACAGTGAGTTAAGGTTCTAATTACCTTAACTCACCATAACAGTATATCCTCTTATGCTGAAAGTCATCAAACAACTCAGAAAAAGGACAGTTGTCAAAACAGAATTTGTTCTTCCAGGAAAATGAAAAAAAAAAACATACATTCAACGGAATTCGTAGATCACAAAACATAAGCGTTTCCGGGAAATGTTTTCCTTGATTTTAAGAAGGATTCTTAACGGTTTCCTGTTCGCCCATTTTCATATTCTCGTAGAATTCTCCGTTTTCTGTTTTTGCTTACGCAAAACCTTTTAATCGAAGAACATTCACAGGTTTTAAATTTTGCTTTCAGCATCGAAGAAACCCACTCTGAACTCTCAGCTTTACATTTCATACATTATTCTAATTTTTTTTTATGAACGCCCAAAATAGCTTGATAATTATTAAGCGAAGAAAAATAATCAGCAAACTGCCTTTTTTAACGATAAAGTCGGGAAATAAACCTTTTTTTTATGGAGCAAAGGAAACCTTGGCGACAAACTGGCAAAACTGGGGGAAAAGTATCATTAAACGTTCTTAAGAAAAAGAATAATGAAAAAAAAAAAAAACTGGCTTGGCTTCAAAATATAGCAATGACTTGCTCGTCGTAATAATCCTCCTGAAATGGTACCACTAACTATCTGCGATTGTTTATAAATTACTACTTAAATTGCAATGATCATGAAAGGCCAATGAATCGTTACTTAAACCCTTGACTGCTAGAGGCGTACGAAGAGGGACCGTAAAGTTCCATGTGTAGAGAGATCAGTTGCCAGGTTCGATCCTGCGACCTTTTGGTCCACAGACCAAAGCCTTGGCCACACAGCTGTGCTTTATAACCGAGAACCTCACAAACCTCGCGTTTGGACTTAGTTTCTGTTATCCCCATGGACGTATGAGCTGGCTGTGGAGGGGTTCGAAGGAAAGCAGAATTAGTTTACGAGACATACACTGAATTAGCAACAGTGACAACTATTTTTAATTAAAGGCTTTAGCCAATCTTTATTTGGTATTCCCGTCTTTTTCATTAGGATGCGGAAAAAAAATCATTGTTTCTCATAAGCGTCCGATTCTATAATTTCGGGCCGCGTCACTCCTTTTTATTGTTTAATAAATTAATAAAAAATAAAAATTCCGTGCGCATCATATTGCGAAATTTTTTTTTTTTTTTTTTTTACTTTACTTGAGTATTAAACGTGCCGTTCTGTAAGTAACAACAGCCATTTTTCCACCACTTTACTGGCAAAGAATGTCCAATAATAACCCCACCTGCATTCGTTAACTTGGCTAATACTACAAGTCCCAGCTGTTAGAGGTACTCATTTCAATTTTGTTTAAATATTATATTTTGACGAGCCTTGTGTCAGCCGAAGCAATTAATGCTTGTATGGCTGAACCGGCTCAATTTTGAACATTACCAGATTTTTTTAAGAGAAGAAGAAATCTGGTAAAGGGGGGTGCCAGCCCGGGGATTCGATCCGGGAAACCTCCGATCATCGTAGGGGCCGAAAGATTGTCCAGAATTAGCCAGAATACATCCACATATAGCCACTGAAGGACCATGGTAAAGCTCTCACGCTACCCTGGCCGGCAGTCCTGGCGGGGACTTTGCCAAGATCTCTTTTCCAGGGGTTCGACCGGATTCTTAAACCTCCAGCAACCAGGCTGAGCTCTCTCACCGCTCAGCCACGATGACCACTAATTGCACATCATTATGGGCTGGTTTACCTTATTTTAACAAAGTACGGAAAGCAACATATATTACAGTTTAAACATAAAAATACAAAAATGAACCTGTAATTTGAATGGTTTGATACACACAATTGAATGATTTGATTAACAATGAAAGATTTTGTTCACAAAACTGAATTTTGTGATTTGAATCTTATTTTTAGCACTATTATTCATTTTTGCTAGAATACATTATATTATTCGATGTTGGGTCCACAATTAACACTAAAACCTTCGAAATTCGATCATGCTGCACGCCTGCGAAATCCAGGAATCAAAATGAGCGTTTTTCGCATTATTTTATCGCATTTTAAGAAGCTCCAAAAAAGATTTTTAAAAAATCGTCACCCCCCCCCCCCACTCCCCCAAAAATTAGGCCGTACCGCACTTGACTTTGAGACGTTAAAAAAATAAAAATGAAAACCCGCTTGCCCACATCGACTTTTGGCTTGTACACTTATGATAACCAAGGTATTTATTTTTATCTGCCTTATGCTGACTCTACTGTTCTGATGGCCCCGAACTGTGTTAAATGTGTCCAAATGTACTGCCGTTCTTAAATCACAAACTTCAATCATTATATTCAATAAGTAATAAAATTATTAATAACGAGTATCAATATTAATATATTATTTTAAAATGCAATAATTTCACATAACGCTTGGCTTCCCTTCGAAACATGCTGCACGATGGGAACGTATTTTCAGCACTGAAAATTGCTATTTCAATTACGTTTCAATTTGCATATTAATCGAAGTCGGGGAATAAGTGAAGAAAATCAATTTCCTGCAAGTTGCTTAAGGCCGAATTAATCACACGAAAATACACTTAAATCGATTCGGAATCCATTAAAGATGAGGCGAATAAGAAAAGGAACGACTTAGGCACTCAATTGAAATGCTGACAGACAACGTCAAAAATTGGTT
>JAHWFP010244904.1:2735-24090 GCA_023313725.1 Lithobius niger
TTTTTTGTACAACGCCAAGAAAGTCGACGCCTCGGCTCGCAGGTCATCTGCTGACCCCTGGTGGCAGTCATATGCGTCTCCCATCTTTTTAAGCTGGGAAGTTTGGGTTTCTTTATAGTGTTACCTAAAAATTGATTTTATGAAATATGTACGTTTAGTTTATGATAGTATGTTTTACAAGGAAGGAACTGATTGAAAGTTTAAAAAGATTATTATGAAACGCTTTTTTATAACGAATATTGAAAACGTGGGCTTTCACGATTACTCAGCAAACACTTGAGACGAAATGCTTCCAGTATGACATTTACTAGGTTCGCAAATAATTTTCCTAAAGGCTGATAAAAAATGTACGGCTGTAATTCTCTTGTGTAAGGTTATGACTGAAGTCTGCAATTGAAAGAAACGCTAAATTCAAAATATTTTTTTTTATTTCTTGCTTTCAGTGTTCAACATACAGCAAAATTTCTCAAACTATCTAAATTTCAATTTGTTTAGCCTTTTCGAAGATTTCTCAAGAACGGTTTGTGATATCGACACGCGGTAAACAATGTTGTGTAGCCTCAAAAATACGCTTCGAACTGTGTACTAGATTGTCAAATTCAGTTAAATTTTGAAAAAAGTTATTGTAAAAATAGTGAAAAAATTCCAACTTGTTCGAATTTTTTCGAAGATTTCTCAAGAACGGTTTGTGATATCGACACGCAGTAAACAGGGTTGTATAGCTCTCAAAAAGACACTCGAATATGTACTTGATTGTCAAAACCTGTTAAAATATGAAAACGTCATGTGCAATAGACACATTAATTTAATGTGGCTATGGCAAACAGTGCTTTAGGAAAAGCCTCCTCCCCCTTCCCAATGGACTGTGTATGGCCTACTTCAGTTAGAATGCTTAATTTAACCCTAATTCCAAACATCAGTTAAGCCTATTTTTCCCTAGCAATTAAACAGCTAATGAAAAAATAATTGAAAAATGTTTTTAGAAATTAAACAACAAATTAAAAAAAAAGGGGTTGATTTAACAGGTTCCAAACGAGCTTATTAGTTAACAGTTTGACTGGAATGTGTTAAACAAATATAGTTTTTATTACTAGTCAACAATATCACTAAGCCTTTCCTTGCAACAGTAAACCTTATCTCCCACCGTAGCTCAGTGGGTATAGTGTTCATTTTGTATGCAGGTGGTACTCGTTCAAGTCCATGTGAGGGTGATTTTTTTTAGTGTAGCATTTATTATATTTTAAGAAAGGGGCATTGTGGGTTAGGGTTAAATGTGAGCTATGGTGGTTTGCAGGTAAGGATTAAACTGCTAAAGATCCTTTTACAAATATTTTTAGAAATATTTTGATTTACGTTACCTTAAGTTAAGGTAAAAAGATTTGTGTTAACTTCCAACTCTCCCTTCAGTGGATTGTACCAAGTTTAGTAGCAATAGATTCAAATTAGATTTCATTTTAGATTGGATTTGTATTGCAAAAGTGGTTTGTCCCACTAAAACTTTCCAGCTTAGTGGTCAACATGATGTTAGGTTGGCCCTGCTTAGCTGCCTAAGGTCATGTGACCTGAGGCCGCCATTTAAGTCCTGCGAAATACATGCAATATAACAGAAATTTTTCCAAGGGGAGGCAAGTATGGGTGGGCATTTGTGCATTAATTATTTTTGGTTGCCTGCAATGTGGTATTGGTTAAAACATCCATTTCCTTGTCATCCACAGAAGTTTAAATTAGGCAAAGCAGGAATGCATGCATGTAAGTGTTGGAAAGAGAATTTATCACAGAATTTATTTATTTATTTTATTCTATGGAGTGTTGCAAACGAAGTGTAAGCAGAATCGTCTGTATTGTCATACAGATTTGTCTTTTTTTATGGGGAACTGGATTGCACAGTGAAATTGAAAATAATGCAGTGTCTTACAGATAGGCCATTAGGATTCAAATTAGGTCACACTGCATGGTGAACTTTCCCCAAAACCGACTTCAAACCCTGTAGTGTTAGGAAAATAGGAGCAATACAAGTGGGCCCATCACCCCTCCCCCTCCTACTCTCGACAACGCTCCCAACATTGTTCAAAAATGGTATAATTTTTGGTTTGTTTAATTATGGAAACCCCCAATTAAAAAAACTCATGGTAAACTGTCAGTGGACATTTTTTTAAACAAAATTAAGGCAGTGTTTATGCACTTGATGAATGCACAGCACATGATAACAGATTATCGTGGGATGATTCAAATTAAGTCACATTGGTGAACCTGCCCTAAAACCAACTACTAACACTGTAGGGTTAGAGAAATAGGGGAAATACAGGTGGGCCCATTCCTTCCCCCCTCCCCCAACCGAATTTTGGACTCGACACCTAATATTGTTAAAGAACGGTATTGTTTTTTGTTTTTACTATGGACACCCTAATTAAAAAAAACCCATTGAACCCTCAGTGGGCATTTTTCAACAGAGTTAAGGCAGTGTTCTCGAGATATCTTCTAAAAATACAGAAAACCATTACCAGGAATTTGTTTTAAAAGAATTTGAGCTTTTTTAAGAATGTGTTTGTCTCAGCCTCACAAAAAATACGTTGGGACCAGTGCCATTTAATTTCCAGCTGCCTGCATCTCTTTATATCAGCCTGTATGAATTTTTTTATTTCTTGTTTTGAATGTTCAACAGTAGGGCGGCTAGAGAGTTGAATTGGTCACTTTCTGTTAAAAGCATGAAATTAGGTATGAATGCCCACATGAAGGGTAACTGAAAAAAATAGCTCTGGATAGCAAGTTCAAAATCCCCCTGAGGTGGAGTAGAGTGCGATCCCCCCCAATACAAATCCGGTTTTTCGGCTGTAACTCGTTAACCGTCAACAAATCAAAAGCATAATGCGAAACAAAAACGTTCCGCACTCAAGTCTGGACGGGAAAGGTGATATATATCTTTTATGATAAAAGTAACCCTTGAACCCCAAAATCGTATTTAAAAGTACATCACCCTAATTCGCACGAGAGCTCCTTTTCTCAATTGGTTGTTATAGTGATTTTCATGTTCAAAGTGCTCTTGCGAACCGTCTAATAGCCTGAAATGGGAATGCTTAGTATTTACTGAAACGTGGGATCTATTCTTTAAATCAATCCTAACTGAAATTGTTTAACTTAGTGATCGTCCTACACCCGTTTAAAGGTGTAGCTGTAATATTGTGGTAGTGGCTAGTTTCAATTTTAATGTGCCATTGTAATGCTTATATTTGTATCAACGAAAAGCAATTTCTGTTAGGATTGACGGAAAGAATATATCCTCGCTTTTTGGAAAATCCTAAACGTGTCCATTTCGGGCAATTAGACGGCTCTCAAGAAAACTTTGAATTCGAAAATCATCATACACTTTCACTGCTACGCTATTACCTCTTCACTTTAAATAGGCGTAGGACGGTCCGTATCTAAGTTTAACAATTTCGGTTAGGATTGAAGGAAATAATACATGCCCACCTTTCAGAAAATCCTAAGCAAGTCCATTTCGGGCTGTTACAGGACTCGCTACTCACTTTGAATTTAAAAAATCACCATACACTTTCGCCGCTATTCCGTTACTTCTTCACCTTTAAATGGGCATAGACCAGTCCCTATGTAAGTTAAATAATTTCGGTTACAATTGATGGAAAGTACAGATCTCCACCTTTCAGAAAATCCTAAGCATGCCCAATTTGAGCTATTAGAAGGCTCGCAATAGCACTTTAAACATGAAAATCACTATAACAACCAATTGAAAAAAGGCGTGTTCTCACGAATTAAGGATGACATTCTCTAAATATATGATTTTGGGGTTCAAGGGTTGCTTTTACGTAAAAGATGTTTCTCATCTTTCCTTTCCAGAAGTATGTGCTGAACATTTTTGCTTCACTTCATGCTTTTGATTTGTTGTCAGTTAAGGAGTTACAGATAAAAAAAAATAGTTTTGGGTGGAAAACTTTGCCTTTTCTACCCCCCCCCCCACCCCACCCCCACTCCTGGTTAGTTTTAAAACTTGCTATCATTGCTATTTTCTTCCAGTCACCCTTTATGTGCATCCATACCAAACGTCATGCTTTTCGCAGCAAGTGAACAATTCGATCAATTTTGGGCCCCAGCCACCTTACTATAACAGCAAAACTGCTCAAACTATTTAAAATGAGGTCAAGGTTACAGAGTTAAGTGAGTTGATTTTGTGACATCACGCAGTGGCAGGGAACAGAAGCTTTAGCCTGTGTGTCTTCTATTTCTGCCTTTGAGAAAAGAAACACGTTTGACATTATATCCGTTACATCATTACAGCAGAAAATGAAACACCACTTAAAACCTGATACGTAAACCGTAGTAAACAGAAACGAAAAAAAATGCGACCACTGAATATCCTTCTATAAAGAGACGAAAACAGTTAAAATTAATCACTCCACAGCCAAAGTCAGGATTTACTATTCTAACAATGAATCAACAATGGGGTGCCTTTGAAAATTGACCTATGTAACTCGGGTTGCTAAGAAAAACGCTGCTGCATGTACTAATCGGTCGTGCGAAATGTTGCGGCATAATTCCTGATCTAGCCTAATCGTAGACATTGTCTGTACATAGCATTCAAATTACGCTTCAGGCAGTAAACTAGACAACCAAACAAACCATGCTCGCCGAGTTTGATTCCTGAGGGTAACTGGGGGACAGGGGGCTAAAACTGCAAACGAATCGACTATCGACCAATCAGAAACGAGATCGAAATAGGGGGGGGGGGACGTTGCATTTATTTGCATTAATTCGCCATGTCAGGTGGTCAGGTGGATTAGTTTATGTTGCATTCGGTGCAGGGTGGAAGAAGGTTCGGTGTTATAATTTTTTTAATAAGCTTCAGGAATTAGTAATTAAATCTTCAACGTATCTTAACAAGTACGTAAATAAACTCCTGCTTGCTGTTAAAAATAATGCTAATTGTCGTTTATTGCTGTCACGTTAATGAAAGTCGATACGATGACGAATTATTCTAATGACGATTTTGGGTTAAAAATGATACCAATTCGTGACGTGTAGAAGCAATGAGAGTTGCTTTTATTGATCCGACCAAGTCAATTTTCGAAAGCGCCGCAGGTGAACATAAAATAAAACAAACCAGTCTCTGCACCAAGTAAGGTGCACCAAGCCAGAAGGAAGTAACGCCAATCGCAAAACTAAAACCTAAAGTTTAATCGAAACAATATTGATTGCTTTAACTGGTGATAGTTGTGTTTTACCTCCTTGTAGCCTGGTGTACCTTGTCGGTTACAAACTTTAGATGATTTTAGCTTGTGCCGACATCGTTGCTTGGAAAATACTAAATGCTGAATTGACTGTCAACTTATTAAAGAGTTTTATTTCGACGTTTTTCTGTTGTCGTACCTAATTATAACTCGCTGACTGTTCTTATTTACAGTTCAAGTCCAAAGATTAATACGACGAAAAACGTGGACCAAAAGAAAAACTGGAAAAAAAAAATGGAAGCCCACATAAGATTTTGGTCGAAAACAACAAAATTCGTATTTGTTGTTCCTATTATTTCATTGCTTAGATTAGTAAACACAAACTTTACGTGATTTTCATTTCTTACATTTGATATATGTATACTTCGGTTGTTGTATCGTCACTTTATTGTTTAGTTGATTTCTCACAGCCTTGGTCTAGAATTACTTTAAACATTCAATCCGATAGAATTTATCGCGGGCAGTTCAATATTTTTAATTTTGAAGCGTCCGTGGGGAAAGTAAAATACATCACAAAGTTTAGCATTACACAGTTTTGTGTTTATGCACCAGCGGTTTATTTTTAAATTCCATCCTTTAATAAGGAAACGTTAGCCTTGGCCTCTTTTCGACTGGCTCTGTCACGAGATAACAGTACAATAAATGTCAGTCATTAGGCGTTAGTTTATTAAACGATAGTCTTTATTTTAAATCACTTCCTATCTAAAGTCACTCTTTTGCAGCCCAAAGGCAAGCCCACTCTAGACTGAACTGTTTCAAACTGAAAGCAAACACTAAAAATCTAAAAACTATCTTTATGGGTTTCAAACTGAAAGGCTAACATTTGCAACTAAAGGCTAGGTTTTGTGGTGTAGTACACTGGCATCCCACGGTAATGGCTTTTAAAAGTATCCCACAACAAATGCCTTTAAGAAGTAACGGCCAGTAACGGTAAGATTTAGAATCTAAAGGCTATAGCTTTTATGATATATTGCACTGGTTTCCCACGGCAAAGGCTAAACTTTAAAAAGTAACCACTTGTGTTTAAAAATATATATAAATAATATCAAGAAACCAATTGAAGACCAAGACACCTTTACATCAACAGAAGGTGTGTGTGTGGAGCATTACAATGGTTTATCCACTAAAGACCCACGAAGGGTAACGATAGGGAGTCAGCAGCATTGCCCTTAAGGCTGCTGCCTGTGTTATAGCAAAACTATATATCACGTGGTATGCATAATTAATGACCAACGTCATTCATTCAAAGAGTGTATACATCAGTGGTGAGCCAGTACATAGCAGTATACTGGCAAACACCACAATCTCCTCCTTTACATGCCAGTGCAATCTAATTTATTTAATGTAAATTTCCTAATAAATATTTCATATATTAAATCTATAAACTAACAAACCAATATATAAATGAATACATTTTTTTATTTGTTTCCAGCCGGGCTTCACTGACGAAGCTTCAATGTGCACGTGCATAATTAAAACAACACATCATTCCTCCCCTAACACAAAAGGAAAGGCACACAGGAAACAAACCAAGAAAAAAAAATTGGTTGCGAAAAATATCCACCAAAAGACACCCTGCTACAAATCTCGTTTACTAGGTGGGTGGCGAACATGACTGCTCCTACGTACATGTCCAGATGACAACGCAGGCGCAGGCACCGAAACTGGCGCCTTAGGGTGGAGTGTCGGTCAGCATTGCACTAGAGGGCAGCGCATGTGGCGATCGCCGACGCACACCTCTGGATGGAAGGTGTGGTGACAATAGCGGCCGAAAATCCTCACAATCTGCCGAAGTTAACGGAAAACATTTTGCTGGCGAATGGCATTTATTGAAAGAAGATGTAATTTCTTTATCAATATAGTTTCCCAAATCCGACGAAAGACTCGGCTTTGAAAAATCCGGCGGAACTTACGTAATCGCAGAATTTTGCGGCGGACGTAATGTCTCTCAATCACGCCCACGCGGCAACGAATACAAGGCATTATCGTGACACGTCCTGATTGGTTGTTGAACACGGGCATCACGGATTGGTCCACAGAAATCAGATGATCGCTCCCGACCGCTGATTGGCTCAAAAACCTCGCGTGACCGCCCCAACTCGTCAGAAACTCGTCATTTGAGCTGTTCTGCATGCTTTCGTCAAACTATCGGCGAATTCGCTAATGATTTGCGGTATTATTACCCGGTTTTTGCCTCTCAGTCCTCTTCTAACAATGTAACGATGCAGGAGCGCAACAATGAAACAAGAACCGTGCGTTTCTTTTCCATCTAGCAATTTAGCGAAAGAAGAATATGGTTCGAGATTAACGTCAAATTGACGATCAAACGGGATTTGGTTTGCTTGTGTTTTTCGTAATACTGACGTTGACTTTACACCATACTGGTATTTCGCTAAACTGCTAGATAGAAAAGAAACGCACGGATTCGCACAGTGCAAGAGCCGATCTCTTGCATCAAAATGGCGGATACATTCATGATTATTATTGACCGGCAATACATAAATAAAAAAAAACGTTAAGAAAGAATTTTTTTTTTTATAAGTGTCAGCAGCCACAGCAAATTAACGAATTCGTGAATTATAGACTGGCAATTGAAATGGTATTAATGGCATAAATTAAAATAATAAAAAAAAATATTAAGCAAGTATTTTTTATTTAAATGTCATGAACCACAGTAAATTAACGATTGCATTAAGACTTTTAAGACTTTAAATACGCTAGTTTGCTAATTAAATCACTTTATAGGCTACTTAAAATTGAAAATAACGTTGCAACCTTCATTAAAATTAATCGTTCCACCAAAAAACATTTCAAATTTTAACTGTTCTTTATAACTACATTCGTCTTTGTTAGCAGCGTCTTCTGCTGCTTCACCTGATAAGCCAATATTGTCCATATTGTCGTCATCATGGTTTCTCGATAAGTTAAATAGATCCTCAAACTCCTTAAGTATAGGTTATCAGCCACCTTTCCGAGGAGTGCGATACAACAATGTCGAGGCCCGCAGGGCCGAGCCATTGTTTTATCTCTCCGAGGAAAGTGGCTGATATCCTATTTATCACCCAATTTCATGATCCCAGTCTGACAACAATAGTATAGCACGCACACAACAAAGGATGAATCGTGCTGATGTTCTTTTGCTCAAAAAGGTCGACAATGCGAAATGTCATTGTTGACAGCATTGTTATTTCTTGTTAGTGAAGGGTTTTGTGCTCTTGTTTATTGATTGTAACTCGATTCCGAAGTACCCTATCACCGTTCATACCGCGGAAACTCAACGACGAGTAGCCCCATTAGACAACTTCTATTAAAATATTGTTTAGGGAAGTCGTTTGAAGAGGCATATATTCGGCGTTGAGTTTCCACAGTATTGCATCGTACATCCTTTACAGTTCAGTGTCATAATGTTTTCGTGCTACAAGAAAAAATAATAATAATACTAAAGCATTTTTTCTTGCTTAAGCAAAACCAGCTCTTCACGGTGCTGTTGTTTTATTTTAATCGAGACTGTAACGTCGTTTTTAACATCTGGAGCAATCGTGATGTTCTTTAACTCCTAAGCAGGCGTGGTATCCAAGAGCAGGCGTGATATTCGATATCACTCCTCGTTTTGCATCTCAATCCTAAACCATTGTTGCAATATCGTCGTGTTCCATTGTTAAAGGAGGACTGAGGTCGTGAAATTGGGTGATAACTTGTTTTGCAATAACAAACAAGAATTTCATAAAGAAATACATAAACTGCTTATGCCAAAAAGATTATCAAGCTGGATGTATCAAGCTCCAAGTTTGAGCAGAAGAGAAATGTTGTTGCTTGCCGGCCCGGCCCCCCGCGCCTGGCTCCCCCCCCCCTCGTTAAATACACCCCTTGTAGCGGCGCAACCTGTCTCTTTATGTGCTTTTCCATGTGAGCACCGACATCTGGTGTACTGGCGATGACGTGGTTAATATTTACTGTGACTGTTTTGACTTTTGCGGAGTTTACAGCACTGCAGTGGCTACTGCACGGTTAGGAGGGGAGCGTCCATGTCCTAACTACGTTTCAAATACTAACTACCTACTAATTTGCTGCCACCACGATGGGTGTTTAATTGCTGGCTGGGAGTTAAATAAAAATGGGTTTTGATTATCTACTCATGCAATTGAATCTCAACGAAGTCAACGGGTTGTTTAAAACAACGAAAGTTTTTTATTAAAACATGGTTAACTTCCTACACTACATTGGAACTAAGTTAGTTACAAAAATTATTTCAAAAAGCTTTAAATAAAACACACGATGATTTTACATTAAAATCGGCACAAAATGAACAAGTTCAAAGTTCATACACTACAAAATTTCGACAAGAAAAGTTGTTTGAGTCACTGGACTCTCTAAGTTACTGAATGCAACGTTTACATTAGCAAAATAGTCACAAGTTGTTTCTAAAGCCAAGTGCTAAAGATCAAACTAACTAATGGTAAACCTGGTACACAACCCAAAAGACGTCTAAGCTCTACGATTTAAACCATTTGATTATTTAAAAGAACCTTTGTTCAACATAAATAAGAAAAAAGCCGGTTTTTAGTAAGGGGACCTTAAACCCTTAAGTTGTGGTAGTTCTAGGCCAGAAATGCCGATGGCGGTTAACTTATCCACAATCATTCTCAAAGTTAAAGGTTAAGTTTAGATTTATGAACTATAAATTTAGAATTGGAGTCTAAAAGAATACTTTCAATAAAAATTAACTTAGTTACCAACGAACTGCTACCTTGCCCGGCATGGCAACAAACGGACCCGTGCGGTCATCTCCACTCCGACCGGCGTAGCAACCTCTAGCCTCTGAGATCTTTGAGCAGTGCTGAAGGTGGGACGGCAGGGCCGGGGGTATATATGGGTGAGGGAGGGAGCGGACGTCTGCGACGACTACGCGGTTTGGCGGCAAGAGAGGCAGGCTGCCTTGGAGGAGGGAAATTTGTTCAATCTCCTGTGCCAAGCTACACCACGTGAGGGCTTTATAGAGAACTGTAAGGATCTGGATGGGCCTTCATAAGGGAGAGAAAGGGAGGTTCGTACGGATTGGCCGGAGCTTGTGCTCTGAGTGGCTAAATTTCGGACCGTTGGAGCCGTTGAGCTTTTGGGGTTTAGGAACGGATTGATGGATCGTGATGGAAACGGCCATTTGGGTTTGAACTTGGATTGATTGTAACTGACTGAGTTTTTAACGGATTTGAAAAAGGATAGGCTTGAATTAAAGCTGTACTCATAAGCTTTGCCATGAGCACGTCGGAAATATAAACTTGAACGAGTTTTACTCGAAGACTGCGATGTTAGGCATCACACTATTGAAGGAGGGGGGGGGGGGAACGGAGTTTGCTATTAAAATCAATATTCAAGTTTAATAGAAGGATGGTTACTGATCTATTGCAAAAGTTAATAGTAGAAAAGACTTTATATACATTTTGGTTGAGGTTGCTATGGTCGGAGCTCTGAAAAAAATACAAGATAAACACTTTTTGGAGAAAATGTCCGGTAAAATAAAATAGTAAAAAAAAATGCCGTTTTGGACAAGGTAGAGTTTGTGGGAAGAAGTTACGTTACTAAATTGCTTTTATAAGCACTAGGTAAAGGATTAAGATAAACCAGCTAGTTTGTAGATGCTAAAACGCATTTTGGTTTACAACATTATTGCATCCGCAAATACTAATAAAAAAGTGCAATCAACGTTTTCATAACAAACTACGACTAGTATTGGAGTTCAAAATAAAAATGCAGAGTGAGTACATATATGTGGTTCCTACAACAAACACTAAACTGGTCGGCTTTATGCCTGGGAAAGAAATATAAATTAAAAATGTACAAGTTTGTTGTTGTGGAAAATGGCGATCGGCGATTGCGTGCGGTGCGCTCAGTTTGGAGCGTTTTTCAATTGGCTGTTGTTAATAGCAGGGGATGAATTTTAGAGTTCTGTTTTCGCAGAAATGAAGGTAAAGTCTGTGGCTATTAAGAAGTGAAGACTGTGATCGTTTCTGTCCATTTTCCTTGGAGTTACATGATTTGAAGAAAAAGGCTTAAGCACTTAGGCCTACGGCGCTAAGAGAAAAAAAAATTGGTTCCCCGAGTTTTTGATCTTTGGTGCCGGGTATCCTAACCAATCTGGATTTTTGGCCAAATGCCTTTACACCGTGCAGTTGAAGAACGGAGGACACAATCGCTATGCATAGAAGCCATCATAACCAATGCTCCGATTATGCTCTTATTATTCAAAGCGACGTAGGTTCCAGTAGTACAAATCAACTAAATTAGGTCTAAACATTCAGGCATGCAATACGACCATGGTCGATTTTTTTGGGAGGGGGAGCAACAACTACCATCCCACCATCACACCCAAGAAAAACATCTCATTCTGAAAAATGGACCTCAGTCAAATTACTTAAATTTATAAAATAAAATGTAAATGAATAAAAAATAATAATAATATTTTGGCAAAGCGGCGGGGGGGGGGGGGGGTTGTCCTAATGTAGTTTGTAACAATGAAACAAGATGAAATGTGATGATCCAAGCTGCACATTGATATAAAAATCTGACAAACTAGCTACCAAAGAACGCTTGCCAGATTGATGTACTAATTTAAGACGTACCAGGGTAAAATGTTATACATCTTTTGCAGATTAACAAAAAATATCGGATAAGTTCTTTAATTACTTCCCAATGAGTCTTCAATCATTTCTGCAGCAACATTTCATATTTCAGGATAGTTCTTTACTCCCCCAATAAACAATTCCATGTCTATTTCTTCGAAATTTGACGCCATTTTCGGTAACGCTTTTGCGGTAAACGGCGGATGTGTGCACCGCTCAAGTCACCCAAGGTACTCAGAGACGCAATTGCGTTTTTTTAACCATTGCGGTATATATACCGTTGCGTTGACGGGGGATTGCGATGCGGTAACGTGTGCAGTAGCCAACAGATGGTACGTAAACCATACTGCAAATGCGGTACCGCAGCGGCGACCCCAAATGCGGTACCGCACGTGTGCACCAGCGCTTAGTAGTGTAGCGATAAACTCGCGCTAAAAGCCGATCGCTGACAGTCATAACCTCTAGTTGATCTGCTAGAATTGGCAAACTTTCCGTGGGAGAGGGTTACAAATCCTTGGAAAGTCTATTTATTCGTTAATTTCTGCAAAACTTTTTTTTTTGTTACAAAAAGCCAGAAAATAATTGTATTCTACAAATGAAGTGGTCATGCGTTTTCTAGCAGGGGCGTAAAATTTGCCCCAACCAAGAGAAAATATTTATGTTCGCCACTAAACATTTCTAATTCAAAAGCACGATTGAGGGGGAGGAGGAGGAGAAATGCGGATGGATGCGTTGTTGACATAGACCTTTTTTGGTTAGAGGCATAAACTTTTGGACAAGGGGGTGAGGGGGGGGAGGAGCTACTAAATTTGTAGTATAAAGCCCAAAAACACTTGCTGATTGGCTATAAAAATCTGGCTGTCCGACTAATTTGTTACCAAACGACAGGAAAACGGGCAAAAAGCAACAACACAATGGGTTAGTCGCCTCCCTCGGTAACGAAGGGGGTTGAGGGGGGGGGGGGGGAGAGTGGAACGTCAAAAAAAACCTTTGTTTCTATTAAGCCAAAAAAAAGAAAAAAAATATTTAGTTAAGCCTTGGAATACCCTATGTTTTAAGTCCTGGACAGTGACGGCGTCAGGACCGAATTGTTTGGGAGGGCCGACAGAGGGCACATCTGGAAAAAGAGTGGGCCAAGGACTTTTTTTCAAGGCAGCCGTATTAGGTAGGTTCTTTTATTCCGTTTAATTCAACCGGAGCGTAACGTAAGCTTCAATGCAGTGCAATATTTTTGTGAAATGCGCCCCATAAACACTTAAATTAGGTTACACATAATTTATGTTGGGAAGTTGCTACAAAAATAAATAAATAAATAAAATAAAAAATAAGGCTCATTTTATTAACTTGATTTCAAGTTTAGCCTGCAAGTTTTTGTTATTTTTTATTTTTACTGTTGGTGACCTAAATGTTGGGGTTGGGGGGAGGGACCGGCAGGGGGGGCCGAAAAATTTTTAAGGGGGCCATGGCCCACCCTGGCCCACCCCTAAGGCCGTCACTGGTCCTGGAAAACAGTTGTGCGTCAGTAAAACAGTATGTTTTAAGACGATTTATAAAGAAGATTATAAAGAATTAGAAAGAATTAGAAGATATTACACGATTATAAAGAAGATTACAAAGAAGACGATTTATAATGAAGAAGATAAAGAAGATTATAAAGAAGATTCTGAAGATGTGTTCATCGTCGACGACACACAAAAAGCCGAGACACTAAATCAGATGTTCGACTCAAATGGAATCATTGACGATGACGAAGTTATGTACCAATCTACAGAAGCCATCCAACCTGATGAACAGTGCAATTCTGTCAATTTTTCTCCGTCTTCCGTGTGGAGTGCTCTTTCTAAATTAAAGCCAAGTCATGCAGTGGGCCCAGATGGCTATTCTGCCTACTTCTACAAACAAATTATTGATGAGATCTGTTACCCACTAGCAACTATATTTACGAAATCCTTTCGAGCAGGTGTTTTGCCTTCAGTCTGGCGCACCGCAATTGTAACACCAGTTCATAAAAAGGGCGATGCAGCAAATGTAAAAAATTACCGACCAATCGCACTAACAGTCGTCCCATGCAGAGTTATGGAATCTATTATTAAAATAACTATGCTTGATTTTCTAGAGAAATTCAACCTCTTAAACTCAGATCAATTTGGGTTCTTGCCAGGTCGTTCTGCAACTCATCAAGTCCTTTTGGCACTGGACTCCTGGACCAGTGCTCTCAACATCGGTGTAAATTCTGACGTTATCTATTTTGACTTCCAAAAAGCATTTGAGTCAGTAGTCCACCGCAAATTGTTGTTCAAACTCAAAACCACTGGCTTTGGGGGAGAACTCACGCAGTGGTTTGCTGATTTCATCTCAAACAGAACTCAAAAAGTGTTCGTTGCAAATTCGCTGTCCACTCCTGCAACGATCATTAGCGGCGTACCACAAGGATCCGTGCTTGGTCCCTTACTATTCATTGTTTTTTTAACGACCTTAAATGCGATCCACAACTTGTAAATGGATACAAGTTTGCTGACGTCTTAAAAATTGCTTCTGAAGTAATAGAACAAAACGACGCTTCTGCAATTTCAACCACGATTTGCCACATACAAAAATGGGCAACTACCTGGCAGTTACCTATTTCCCAACCTAAATGCCAGACTTTTCATATTGGTAAAACAAACCTAGCCTTTTCCTACTCTTTAACAAACCAGTTAATACCCAACATATGCGAAATCCGAGATCTTGGAGTCTGGTTCACCTCAAACCCAAGTCTACTTTAAACTGTGGTAAAATAGCCACATCAGCCTTCAGATTCTCGCTATTGTAAACAGATGCTTTACATCTGGTGACATTAAAACAAAAGTCTGGGCATTTAAGGTCTTCGTTCGCCCCCTACTTGAATACGCTAGCCCAGTGTGGTCACCACCATTGCTTAAGGATATCGACTTGCTCGAATCTGTTCAACGTCGCTTCACAAAAAGTCTCCATGGGTTCGGAGATTTGCCATACAACAAACGTCTGACTGAACTAGGTCTTGACTCCCTTGAAATGCGCAGATTGAAATCAGATTTGATCCTACTTTTCGAATTGTACGCAGTTTCGAAAAAGTTGATCTTCCCCTATTTGATCGTTGTAACCTACTCTCTACCCGCAGACATTCCATGAAACTGTCACTCCCGTTCGCAAGAAATGAATGTAGGCGAAGCTTCTTTGCAGTGCGGGTGATCCCAGCATGGAATTCCCTTTCAGAGGAAGCCATTTCAAGTAGAAATGCTGCCATCTTTCAACGAAGCCTGAATTCAGCATCACTTAGCCAGTTTCTAAAAAGACCTGAACACGTTTCCACACAAAAGATGTAATCCCATTCCACTTGCTCAGGCTTCTCAGCTCTTAAACCCTTAACTTGACCAGGATTGGTGTTAGTTGGCTTGCACACCTTCCAATTTCTTACCGCTTCCTAGTGGTTAAAATTTTTATTATTATATTATTATAAAACTAGTTGGTTCGCAGTACTTGCACGTATACAAACAACACAAACAGGTGAGTAGTTATGATGTGCTACGGATTAACAACTTATAACATGCCTGCTGTTCGCAGCCGCGACTAAAGCACCCGCGAGCATATTGTCAATTGGATTTCTGTAGACTATACACTCGAATACAATTTTTACGTTCAGAGCAGCCCGTCTTACATTTCATTGTTAGTATAATAATTTCTTATCCAGCATTACGTCGATTCATGGGATCGAGAACCACCGCCATGTTGCATCCAGAGATCACAGAAAAACGTGACGCCAGTAGTTTGGGCGTAAAACTTTCAAATAAAATGGACACGGAAACTACTTTCCGGAAGCGGAAACTTCATACTGCGGAAACGGAAATTCGGTCAACGGAAACTCATAAAAAAATTAATCTCTGTTTTTTATAGTTTGCTTTTTTGCTAAAGTAAATACCTTTTCTCGACGTTTTTTTATGAGTTTGTTGTTTTTTGTGTGTGTGATAACAACGGCTAATAACTGTAAACAGGGCGTTTTTATTTTTTTAAACCATCGGAGCAACTTTTTTCCCCGTATTTTTCGTATTTTTCTAAATGACAGACGCAAATTGCAAAGGTCATTCACTAAACATGGCCAGAATAACAAATTCCTACAAACACAAATGTATGCCATACAATTATCCTAGCGTACGACCACTGGGTTTTCCCAGTGCAACCAATTTCGTGACACCATTTGTGTTCACATATCATAACTGCACTAAATATCAATACGCATTATGTAACTGCTCATTCAAGGCTTTAGATAGTTTGGAATAATGAACAGTTACATTTCCTGTACAGACAAAAAAAAAATCTTTTTCTATTCAAATCCCCAGGAATGCATCCTTTGAAAAACCACGATCGTTGTTAGGCAACACCATATATTCAATGTGCACGATGTCCTTTACACGCTAAAAATGTGACGCATTTCCGGAAGAACAAAAGAATTCTTGTAGTTCATCGTGATCTACTAAGTAACAGTGTTCGCTGCTGTATTCGTACAGAACGTTTCAGTTGAAGAAGAAGCGAAAAGGAAAACCGAACCGGTAAGTAGAAAGGCGAAGCCTGCGCAATCAGTTGTTCACGAGGCAATGCCAATGTGTTAAAGTGAAGGTAGAAGGCTCATTTGACCCTGGATATCGCTCATATTCCCGTGTGGTCAGTACACATCTGAGGTCATAAATAATTTCGTTTTCTACGGAAAACTTTCGAAATATTGACACTCGCAAATCATTCATGGTTGTTGGTATGTAGTTTTTAATAAGCTTCAAATTTTTAAAAGGGGGTGCTGCAGAAGTCACAATCACTGGAATGAAGAGCAAAATCCTCAATTCAACCAAAAATGTGAGGCTGCAAAGCTCACCACATCTCCCAACCTCACACAGTTGGCCTTCTTCACTCGCTCCTGCACACCAAAGGCTTTCAGTCACCTCTCTCGCATCTCAACATGGCTGCCTGCGAGCAACATCGATCACATCACTCCAGCAATAAATGCAGTTTCAAAGCATGCGGAAGTCTTCTTACTATATAACCCTGAACTATCTTGGGGGACCTGAACATGAAGGTACCCTAGCAAAGAGTTGGTCCCTGTTCGGGCGCTGACTATTTGCTGGGGTTCTTTCATATTTGGGTCCCTTTCCCCCAGCAAAGTTCAGGGTTCGCAAGAAGACTTCCTCGTGCTTTGAAACTGCACTCAGTGATTTGATGGATGTTGTTCGCAGGCAGCCATGTTGAGGCGTGAGAGGAAGTGACAGAGCAGTCGACGCAGAGGCACGTGTGCAAGTGACGAGAAGGCCAACTGTGTGAGGGTGGGAGAAGCGGTGAGCGTCGCAATCTCACAAATATTAGGATAAAATTAAATAAACAGGAGTCCAACACATAAATAACCCCCTCCACACAAAACATTTTATATTTGAGCCTTGCCCCTGCCCTTCCTCATTTGGCTTCTTGACCTTTAATATATATATAAAAAAACCAAAATATTTTGGGGCTCAGAGGGGTTTCAGTGGTTAGCACAACCGTTTCATATGCCAAAGTTACCAGGTCTATTCTTGGCCCTATCCCCCCCCCCCCTCCCCGCGTTAAGGAAGAGATGGGTCCCAGATACTTGTGCAGGTGAAAATTAAAGCAAGTAAAAGATAGTAGATATTTCCTAGCAAAACTGCCCCTCCCCGTCCCGAGTAACCTTCGCAGTTGAAAATGACGTTAACGGCACAATTTCCCTTTTTTCGTAAGTGAATAAATATCCTCAGTCACCCCCCCCCCCCCCCCCTCCCCACTAACTTTCCCACCCAACTTGGGTGCCTTCTAAAATCTAAGTTACTCGGGTAACGGAGCAATCTGTTGCATTTACTAACCATGTAGATCGTATGCGATATCGCACCATAATTCCTTACCTGACTTCATCTTAGACTGTTGCCTGTATACGTACAAACAAAATCTAAAAGGCACTTAAAGATCGTAAAAATAAAACCAAAAAAGTAGAGATAAATAAACACTTGTACCGCGACGTTTCAGGCTCAACTCAATACAATTGTCAAGTGAATAAAAGATAAAATAATTTTTTTTTTTTTAAATCCAAAGTTGTTGTTTTATGCACACGTCGAATCACACTGAAGGTTTATGGCTTAGCAACCAATGCTTTATTAACACGTGTACAGAAAATACAAAAAAAAAATTATCAACCAACCAACTGTATCGATAGAGGATGCCAGGCGGTAGTAACCAACCTCAAAATATGACTACATCACCTTGTGTTGCTAGTCAACCTGTTCCTTTTGATAGCAGATGCCAGACGATTGTGAACGATCTCAAAATATGGCTACATCACCTTGTTTCGCTAGCCAATTCTATTCCTTTTGACAACAGATGCCTGGTGACTGAAAAAGATTTCAAAGTATGGCTGCAACACCTTGTTAAGCTAGCCAACCTTTTCTTTTTTATAGCAGATCCCAGGCGATGGTAAAAGATTTCTAATACGTCTACATTACCTTGTTTTGATAGCCAACCGATTTCTAAAATAACCATGCTAGGTAACTCGATCTTTGATTGGGCATATTTTGTTTATCACTTACGAATACCAAATACACGGCAACAGTATTTCTTAGACTAAAAAAAAAAATAAACTACTGTTATGCAATTTTTCCACGCTGAAAACAATTCTGCTCTGATACTTTAAATAAATTAAATAAAAATGCAAGAATTTAATTTTCATGCCCTTAAAATTTACGTCCTAAAAAATGATACAATCCTCTGAAAAACACTGTTCCACCCTCAGAATCACTAGGGACTCTCTTGATTTTTTAATCTGGCGACAAAATGAAGTTATCCTACAAGTTTCAACCCTGGCCGAATTAATGCATTTTTCACGCTGATTTTGGGTGTATTTTTTTCTGTACTACAGAAGACGCCAAGCATTTCTGAACGATCTCAAAATATGGGCACATCACCTTGTTTCGCTAGCCAACCTGCTCCTTTTGATAGCAGATGCCACGCGATTGTAAACGATGTCAAAATATGGCTAAATCGCCTTATTTCGATAGCCAATCTATTTATTGTATTGATAGAGGATGCCAGGCTGTTGTAAACAATCTCAAAGTATGGCTACATCACCTTATTTCGCTTGCCAACCTGTCCCTTTTTATAGTTGGTGCTAGGCGATCGTAAACGATCTCAAAATAGAGGACGCCAGGCAGTTGTAAATAATTTCAAAATATGGCAACATCACCTTGTTTCGCTAGCCAACCTATTCCTTATGATAATAGATGCTAGGTGACGGTAAACGATCTCACAGTACGGCTACATGACCTTGTTTCGTTAGCCAATGCTATTCCTTTTGACAACAGATGTCAGGTGACTGAAAACGATCTCAAAGTGCGGCTGCATCACCTTGTTTCACTAGCCAACCCTTCTTTTTGATAGCAGATGCCAGGCGATTGTAAACGATTTCTAATAGAAATAGAAATAGAAATTTACGGTGAATGAAGCACCCCCCCCCCCCCAAAAAAAACCCCAAAGAAGTTAAGCAACTAGAACGTCATAGTGTGATTTGAAAGCGTTGAGTGAAGGAGCGCAAACAACAGATTGAGGGAGGGAGTTCCAGGGTTGAACAACCCTTTCCGTGAAAAAGTGAAAGCGAAGTTTAGTCCGAGATACAGTGCCAGAAATACGGAGTGGGTGGCCACGAGTGAAGTTGAAATTTGGAATGAAGGATAGAACAGGGTCCACATCAAGAAGATTGTGAATAAGTTGGTAGGTAAGTATCATGTTGCCACGATGAAAACGATCATGAATGGAGGAAAGCCTAAGTTTACGTAGGCGATCGGAATAAGGTAAGGAACGAATAGTGTGACACCATTTGGTAAGGCGACGATGGCAGTTTTCAAGACGATTAAGTGAGTAAAGATTGTAGGGACGATAAATTTGGGAGAAGTAACTAAAGACTGGGAGGAGAAAGATTTTATATAAAATTGCAAACAGGGAGGGTGTAAGGTTGGAGAAACGCTTCAGTACAAAATGGGCTTTACGAAAGACTTTGGAGATGACATTTTCAGTGTGAAGATTGAAATTTAGAGCGTTATCAATAAGGATACCAAGGTCAGGATGATTAGTAACTGGAATGACAGGTTTGCCAGAAAGATAGTAAGTAAAGTGCGGATTATTATTCCCAAGGTAAAGGACGTGACATTTATCAGTATGAAAAAGAATGGAATTGGTAGAGGCCCAGTGCGCAACACGTTGGATGTCTTCTTGAAGTAATTTGCAGGAAACAGAGTCAGAGAAGATTTAAAAGTCATCAGCATAGCAGGTATTAAGAGAACTAATAACAAAAGGAAAGTCAGACATGAAAATATTGAACAGGAGGGGACGAAGAACAGAGCCTTGAGGAACACCGGACGTAACGTGAAGCCAAGAAGCGGAGGAACCACGAAGGACGACCCGTAGCCGCCTAAGGAGTAGGTAGGAATTAAGCCAGGAAATAATGGCAGGAGAAAAACCGAAAGTACTAAGTCTGGACAAAAGCTTAGCATGCGAGACAGTATCGAAAGATTTACAGACATCAAAGAAAACAAGGTCACATGGTAGACCAGCATCAATAAGTTTGGTAATGGGATCATACGTGGAGAGTAGATTGGTGAGGCAAGAACGTTTAGGAAGGAAACCATGTTGGGTGGCCGGAAGAATATTGAGTTGAGAACATTCATCAAAAAGATCAGAGTAGATTAACCGTTCAAGGATTTTTAAAATGGACGAGAGGAGACTTATAGGTCTGTAATTAGTAACAAGAAAAGGGGAACCCGATTTATAAATTGGAATGATATGAGTATCCTTCCAGCATGAAAGAAAGGTACTAGAAAGGATGGAATTGGAGAAAATGTGAAACAAGGGGATGGAAAGAGAATTGGCACAATTACGAAGAAAAATAGGAGGAATGTTATCAGGACCTGAAGAATGGTCTTCCTTAAGGGATAGGAGAGAGGAAAGAACATCGGTTTCACTGAAATGAACGACGCCAGCTGCAGGTGGAATAGGATTGCGAGAAGATGCAGGAAGGAAAGTTGTGATTTAGCTTAGAACCAATGGTAACATCATCAAGGGAGAAAGTATTGTCATCATTTCTGATACAGCTTAAAAGGACAGTTTTGTTATCATTTTTAAGGAAAGAAAACAGTAATTTGGGGTTGCTTTTGAAACGTTGAAGAAGGTTGTTTTCAAACGAAGTTTTAGCAAGGTTGATTTGCATGATAGCATTCTCTCTAGCAGCGAGGAAGTTTGCCATGTTAGATGGAAAGGAACGAAGCAGACGATACAAACGCTTTTTTTTGTTTAATAATACGCCTACATTACCTTGTTTTGATAGCCTACCGATTTCTAAAATAACCCAGCTAGGTAACTCGATCTTTGATTGGGCCTATTTTCTTTATTATCACTTACGAATACCAAATACGCAGCAACAGTATTTTTTAGATAAAAAAAAAA
>JAHWFP010244904.1:24100-40891 GCA_023313725.1 Lithobius niger
AAACTCTCTCAGCTTTGAGCTAGGTACATGTCAAAGAAATATGGTCAGTTAAATAAAATAAAAATAAAATAAAATGCCTGGTTGCCTGGTGCTTCAATTTGCAACCTCGCCTGTAAACCAAACAGTTTTTTTTTTGCGTGGCCCATTTTGTTCCTGTTGGTTGTAACCATAGCCTAAGTGTAGATGGTTCTTCTCAGCAAAAAAGAATTTACTTATTTATTTATATTAGGCTATTCATATTGTTTAATATATTTCAAGGGAATGTAACTTTCCCAACTCAGGAAAGAGCGTCTGAACGCCTGGTCAGCAATGATGCGTTATGCATGCCTGGAGACAAAGACACCAGCTTGATCGAGCGCTTTAGCTTGGTAGGGAAAATCGTGAGAGAACTTCCGGTTTGACTTGGAGCAAGAAAAGAACGCTCACTCACGTTCCTGTTTTCATGTTGGCAGCATGGATTGCAAGCTGCAGCCATGTATTACAAGTATTGTAAATTCAACTTGAACTTTAAACATTTGAAATGTCACTGGTAAATAAACAGTTGAACTATAAGTAGGCTACTCCTTCTGGAACTTCTTTTGCAGAATTGTAATAGTAATTTGTAGAGGTAATTCGCTGGAGCAACACAGAAATTTCCTACAGTGGTAGCAGAGCATGGTTTTGTAACACAGACATTACATTTGTGCAACGTGCTTATTTTACGGCAGTGACGTCGTTCATTTCAAGAAGGAGTCTTCCAGAATTACGGTATGGTAACCTAACATTAACATTTTGGTGGAACCATTAAACGAGGGACAAGTTTTGTTCACTTTTCTCAGTCGTAGCGAAAACTCCCATTACCACGCACTGGTTAGGCCTACATATCGTAATGAACGGTAGTCATTCAGTTGTAGCATTGGCATAGGTGCATAAAACTATTTTGTGCACTGTACTTTAAATAGAACTTATCTTGCATATTTTATTAGTAGAAAAACTATTAAAAGTAAAACCAAAATTAATCCAGTGACACGAAACCAAATAGATTTCGATAACCCCCGCTCTAACGACAATGGGCAGCGTTATAGGCCTATCAATACTCGTGGAGGAGCTCAAATTCCTTTTGATAAATTCAGGGAATATTCCAGCGCACCCACAAGTCATAAGAAAATAATATATTTGTGTTATATATCAGAACCTAATATATTTATATATTTATATATTTAAGACAGTATACTATATTTATTTGTGGCACTAGATTATCCGAGGCGTAAATGAAGGTAGCTCTGTTGTGCATCGTAATTTTGCTTGCAAATATGACGAGTCAATCGATATTTCCAAATTAACTGAACAATTATGAATCGTGGTAAAACAATTTTCGTTTGATACCCCAAGAAAAGGAATTATGGTCGTTTGTGGACCATACTGAACCTTCATTCACTGCTTCAGCTACGGCAAAGGAGCAGGACAGATACAATCATTGCAAGAATAGGGCCATGGCAATAAAATGCCCTAATGTTGAAAAGCGAATGAGGATGTCATAGGAGACCTGTCTAATGCACATGAGGCGTAGGAAAAAACTTGAAACTATTTTTGAGCCTGTGTCGAGTGCTCGTGAGGCTAGGTCAAGAAGTGAATTCTTTGCATTACAGTTACAAACTGAATGACGATAAGACTCTCGACGCAATCCGCTACGTATCTGCTTACATACATCGAACGGAGTCATTAAGGAACCAGCAGGCATTGGGCTCAGAGAGAAGCCCGGAGAAAATCCTGTTATCTTACGTCCAACCACATACGCTAGTGGGAAAACAGACGGTAGCCAGGTGGTTGTGTGTAGTGCTGCAAATGGTGGGGATCGAGATGGACCATTTTCGGGTGCACTCGCTGAGAGTGGGAGTGGCATCTTCGGAGGCAGCCTGTGGGACGTCGGCATCGCAAATAATGGAAATGGTGAATTGGTCATCTGCTTCAGTGTTTGCCACACACTATCAGCAAGAGTTGCTCACCAGTTTGGCAGGAACCCTGCAGCGCCTACCACCACGAGGAAAATATCTTAATCATGTAAGACTGGTAACATTCAAATAATCTATCCCATTCTGTAACAAAGTGAGGAGGATTCTGCGAATGAAAAATGAAGATTTTCCCAGAGAACTTGTTCTTGCAGAAGAATCTAAGTTCTCTGAGTCGAGTTTGAGATAAAAATACTCAAAGGGTAAATTGCTCCTCAACAGTAACTTGTCTACAATCGCCAGATGAAATCGCCTGAAGGGTTAATTTCTTCCCAAAAATTGTTTGAATGGGAAAATGGCTCCTCAACGAGATACAAAAGAGTTTTCTATATCTGAGAAATAAGTCCAACGTTAAATTATCTGCCTTCTATGACATTACCGTAGGTTCCGTTTTTTAAGTGGAAATATAGCAATTTTTGTATGTTAAAATAAACAGTCCTTCCCATTTAACCAGGTACGATGTCACACATGTGGTGTACTTGCTACTAGTTGCCTTCACTGAAAAGGCCACTCGTTTTCATCCTTAACAAAAAGGCGAAAATGGCAAAGCAATTGTTGGAGATTAGTTGTTGGCGAATAATTTTCCGATATCATGGTACAAATTTAGGTTAGATGGTAGCTCTAGCTGTTCTATTAAAGTACCGTTTTATCAAATATCGTGTCACGTAGAGCTCGGGCATTTTTCACGCATCTTAAATAGTTTCGTCTATTTGGGATAATCATCCCCCAAAAATTACAATGAAGTTTTGTACTAAGTTACTTCATTTAGTATTACCACTAAAAGATTTTGAGAAAAATAGTTAAGTTATTCTACAAAAATAAATCAAATTTTTCAGCAGTCAGATTTGATGGTTGTGGACCGTTTTTATCTGCATATCATACATCTCTGAAATCTCGGCTAAGGTCACCCTGAGGGTTGGATTTAGAAATACTGGATTAGGGGGTATAACTGTTTTGCCGAATGAAAATATTCTTCAAAAACTTAACATGAGAAGTTAAAGAGGCATTCCTAATTTGTGATTAGTTGCAGTTTCTGATGCCGCAGTGAGTACAGCACGTAATTTGGAAAAAAAATTATTCCGCAAAGCGGGATAAGGCAAAACGGGAGTTCCCATTTTGCAAAAACTTAAGGCACTGATTAATATTAGACGAAACGGGATTTGGCGAAACGGCTGCACATATTTTACGGTATAAATTACTGGCTACAAATTATTAGTTCTTTTTACTGGTAAGTTGCGGTTTTATTTTTCAGTGTATTTCCCTGTATGAAGGACGTTCCCTGTCTAATAAAATTTGGTCCAAGACAAGTGATTTAACCTAACGTAATCTGTAATCTCCACACATCAGACAGAAAAGCCATACAGGAAACAGAAGTGGCCATACAGCTAAGTCGTACCTGTTGGACATATACGCAGCCAGTGCCTTTTTTACTACCTCTATTAAAACATTTAAAAGATACCCTAACATACAGTACAAGAATATATTTTAATAGATTTCAAAATATCCAATTTGCACTAGTGACCTCTCTGCACATGTAACAGTTTTTTTTACTGTTGTTTTATTACAGGAGTTTAAAAAACCGTTAAGTGACTGTAAGGCCGAAGCAGAGAAAAAAATAACAAAAGAAACTAATGAAAGGGTGAGTAAAGTGTGGTTTGTGTTTTAGTTTTGATCAAAACTCTATTGGGTTTTACAGTTATAACTTGAAGAGTATAGGAAGGAATTGACATAGTCACAGACTAGATGCACACAGACTTTCTCAGTAGTATGTTGGTGTTCTTAGTTCAAAAAATTGTCGGTCACAGTTCTGAGTTAAAGAAGAAGAGTTTTCCAGAAGTCCAAGAACAGAGTAGGAATATTCAATAGGCAGAGCATGCAATATCACAGGGCCACCCTACAGAGGGGCCTCACCAGTGCCTCAGCTCCAAACGGGGCTTAACAAAGGCCTTTACTTTAATGGGGGGACTCGTAAAAGTCTACTTACAGGAAAGCCCCTACTCCGTGGACAATGAAAAATTTGATCTTTCGGTTTAACGAATTTAATGGCCAGATTGTTAGGGTTCCTAGCACCTCATTTTTTAGTAACCCCACAGTAAAACGATTAACATATTTTGATCTGTGTCCAATTATGATCCCCTTATATTTATCATTTTTGTTCCGGGCAGAATGTAATATGCTTCCTGTTTTGGGAAATATGTCACTGACTGCAGAAAGGTATTCGTAATTGCTGCTACCAACCCCAACGATTTTATAAGGAGAAACCCACATTGACGTTCCACCAGTATCATGATGTTCCCAGCATAAGCGGCAGTACGGCTAATGAAGTTCCTGATTGTGGATCTGCACCATTAACCAGAATTGAATGCAGTGAAGCCCAACAATTCGGATCACATTAACATGGTACAGAGGATGGACTGCTGAAACCGCCCTGGTTTTCCCACCCCAAATTTGGCAAAATGATCAAGTTTTTGCTTAAATTTTGCAAAAACTAACCCCCTTATTGAAACTGCAATTAAATAATCACATTTGTCCTTGTAACCCCAGTTATTTCCTTTTTTAAAATTGTGGTAATTATTTGAGATATTTCACTATTTTGCCAAAAGAGACAGTTTTTCATAATATCAATTAACAAGCAATTTAACAAAATACAAGATTTTGATGCTAACGTAAAATCTCAACCATAATGCTGCTGTTAATGTTGAGATGCATTAATGTATTTGATGAATTTTGAAGGTGTTGAAATCATTATATTTTAACTGACAAACAGTTAATAATTTTGTTGTCATAAACAATAATTAATGTCATTATTAAAATAACTTCTGATCAGACTTTTGCATTTAATAGGTCTTTCTTTGCACTTGGTGCATGTAATAGGCCTTTCTTTTCAGCAGCCAGTTCAATTACCATTGATTTAATTTATTTCAGAAATGGATTTCAATCTTGGTTCACATGTAATTCATTACAAGTTTGCAAATTGTCTTTTCCCATCATATCGGCCTATGGTGCAGATACCAGTGAATTAACCAGTCATACCTCAACCGAACAACGTTCATGGGTTTTTTATCTAAGAAGATCAAACAAACAAATGTGACCAACCATAAAAAGAATTTAACACGATCACAAAATCAGAGTTTTAAAAAAATATTTCGCCACAGAAAATTATATGTTAATAATAACAAGCTAGGCAAGTAATTCCTGTTCCCATATGTAATAAATATAAAAAATGTACCCAATTTCTCTGGTACAAACAATTTTATGAATAGATATTTAAGCATTGTTAGGTATTTGCCATTTATTTTTCTGTATAGCCTGCCTCTAATACAATTGTCATGTCATGTCATGTTGGCTAACATGCAATGCAATATTTTAAATTGCATAACTTTCGGTGCCAAGATGTGATAAACTAGAATTTAAAAATAATTCTTGGCTTTAAATGAATAGCCATTGATTTTCAGTTATCACCAAAGGGACAAAATTGTAATGGGAATCCCATCATGTTTACATATAAAAACACTCCTACATAAAATCAGCCGTAACATTCGCTGTACAATACTGGGCAAAAAAAACGCTCGTTTTCGTTTTATGGAGGGCTTCAACAATGCTCTCAGAAATGATTGTTAAAACGTTGTGATGGTCGGCAGGATGGCAACAAAGGAACGATGAAATTTTGTCTAAACAATAAGTGGGGCAAGCCATTGTTGGTCCTATTACAGCGCTTCTTATGTGAAAAGATAGCAGCATTACTTAAAACAAAATTGAGTTGATGCAGTAGTAATTATAAACTGTTACGAACTGTGGCTATAATGAATAGTTCTTAATATTGCCCCTGTTTAACAAAATATTGCATCATATAAATAATTAAAATTTAATTAATGCTCCTAAATATTAATACACTAGACGTAGAAACACAATGGAGCCAAAATTCGTTTATTGCTGATATTTACAGTCAGTTTCATTACTTTTGTTTCATGGTCATGGTGGCTGAGCAGTGGCAGAGGTCAGCCTAGTTATTAAAGATGCTGATGTGGTTGAGGACTGGAATGGGACCCTCTCAAACTATCTGCCTGACTGACCCGATCAGGGAAGTGTGGCAGACTACAGGCTCCTTCAGCAGCTATGGGATCTATTCTGGATATTACCTCGGAAACCTGCTATGTTAGAAGGTTTCCCGGGTCGAATCCCCTGGGTTTCTACTGCACTATACTTTCTTTGTCCGGCCTACAAGGCTTAGAATTAAGCCGTTTCTTCTTTACAAACGGTTTATTTCAGCTGACGTTAAGGATTGAAGAAATTTTTAAAAAATAGTAAAATTTCTACAAATAAAGAATAAATCACCAGGTAAAGGGTAAACGAAGGAAACAGTCTACATTAAAGATTTGCCTTCATGAGAATATACGATACACTAATCCATGCTACAGGCTTCAGCCCTGTTCAGTGTTTGTGTTTTAATAGATTTGTTGATAATATTTATTGCTTATTAGAAAGATTCAATCGATTATCTGCATAATATTTTCCCATCCACCCCTCGATTCTAAGCAGTTGATATTGAAAAAAATCTGGGTGCCTGTTTTTAAAGTCCTCCCAACACATTTGATCTCAGTGGGAAAGAAGAAATTATAATGAGTTAAAATTACGCACGAATGCCAGTACTAATTCTGAAAATGTTGCTTGATGGGAAGAAGAGCTTGGAAAGAGTACTTTCCTTATTCAAGTCCACTCTAAATGCACGCAAGCAGCAGTGGCGTATCATGCTACTTGTTTGAATGAGGCTTAATGGCTTGTCGACAGCCAAGTCATTAGCGCCAACTTCAGTTACAGTGCAGTGGCCCGTTGATGCCACTGAGCCACACAAAACAGAGATGTTAACCAAACCCAAAATTTAGAATTGAATTGGTTCCCTTTTTCGAAAAAATGGTATTGCTCGCTAGATGACAATGGCTGTCGATCTTGAAATAAAATAAATTTTAGACCAGTACGAATCATATTGCATGATAATAGCTAGAAAGAATAAGAAGTCTAGTAAAATATCACACTATACACATGGACAATTAACATTTAAGTGGTTAAATTTTAATAGAATAAATGAAGGAACACGCTGGCACCAACATTTGTTTATTACTAAAATTTATAGTTAATTTAGTTTCAGTAATATAATTTCTTTCACTGGTCATGGTGGCTGAATGCTAGTAGAACTAAGCTTAGTTATCTGAAAAAGTTGATCTGGCCGTCGACTGAAAAGGGGACCCCAACAAAGTCCATTCCAGTCTACGCCGACCATGTTAGTGTAAGAAACTACCAGTTCTTCAACAGCTATGAGACCAATTTTAAAAATCGTATCGACCTCTTTCCTTTTTCCAAACATTCTCTTCTTTGCTAGGTGACAACAGATGTCCAGGTTTGAAATCAAATAAATATTATGCCATACAGTGATAATCATAGCTCGAAAATAAAGAGAACAAGAAGTCTAGTCAGGTCACATACCACATCATGCAGTTAATTCAAACTTATTAATAAGTGTAAAGATAAATAGGAAAACCTAAGAAATTCAGTCGTGCCAACAATTACTAAATACTTGGGTAATATTTACAGGTAAGTTTATGTGGTCATCATGGCTGAGTTGGAGAAGAAATTGATCTGGTCGATGGCATCAAGAAAACCCTGGCAAATTCCACGCCAGTCACTGCCCACCAGAGTAGTGTAATAGATTATTAGGATTCTTTAGCGGCTATGGCGTAGATTATGGCCTATGCAGGGGGGTTATCTAGGCTCCGTACTGTGATCGGGCCAGCAGTTTTCCTAGGCCTGCTAGTTCTCATTAATCGCAAAGTGCTCAAAAAATGTTTTTGAAATGTTTTTGAAAAATGTTAGGAGTTTTTTTTAATTTGCTATTTTCGTAACTTTATTCGTAGCTTCAAAACTAACTTATTGTGCTCACTTGTTTCTGTTTTGCAACCAAATGTAATACAACGGGCAGTTTATTGGAAATATAATTAATCAGCAACCATTAATTATACCAAAATTGAGATTTCTTTAGGCTGTTCAAGAAACTGTTTTCAGGAGGAGCTCACAACCAATACTTTCAAAACCATAAAACAAAACCTTAAAACAACGAAAAGAGTGATATCATACAAAAACCCCAAAACCGTAAAGGGACCTATCAAATTTTCGCAACATACTGTAGTGATATCAGACTGCCAAAAACTATATCATACAAAAACCCAATAAGGGAAAGAAAATCATATTTTTGCCATATAAACTAGTGATATCAGAGCCAAAATGGCTGTCACCAAGTTTTTCTTCCCAACATTGATCACTCAACCTTCTAAACACTCAAACACTCAATACATCGGTGAGAGAGTGAACACGGTCAAACCACAAACTTGATGACAGCCATTTCGGGTCTGATATCACTACGTTATATGGCGAAAATTGGATTTGTTTTTTACCTTATTAGGTTTTTGTATGACAGTACCATATTTGACGTTTTAAAATAAAACAGAAAAGCATCATGAACCCAGGTTATTAACTAATGAGTTGACACAATGTGTACCTTAAACAGGGAACATGAATATTATTTACAAATAACCAGTATATTATTTAAAAATAATAATAACAACAAGTTATAAACAACAAGTTATCCTGGTCTGATCATATTCAAACTTTATGTGCTAAGGCAAATGGAAATATTAGATTTTTTTCGCAGGGTTTTGAGGGATGCTAGTCCATGGGTCCGTGAGGTGGTTTTCAATGCTGTAGCAAGATCTAAGTTAGATTATGGCAGTGCTGTGTGGGATCCTTACACCAAGAATCTGTTAGATTGTTTGGAGAGGGTCATGTGCAAGGCTGCTACGCTGGTTAGTGGAAATTACAGTAGAGGAGACTGCGTCACTAGTATCTGCAACAGTTTGAAATGGCAGTCGTTTGCAGGCAGACGGAGTCATCTCAGATTGGACCTTTTTTATCGTATTCTGCATGGGAGCACCCTCCTTAATCCGGAAGAATTTTGTAAAACACCTGAGCTTTTTAGTCGGCACGACAATTCAAAGAAAGTGAAACGTTATCAGTGTAACAAAAATGTTTTTGCTGGTTCTTTTTTCCCCAGGCCAATTATTGTCGAGTGGAATAGTCTGGCTTGTGACGCTGTAAACTCGAGTAGCGTATCTTCATTTGCGTATTTTTTTAGATCTGTTCGAAAACCATTATTGTGCGGTCATTCGTTTTAACTATTTTTATGTTGCCGTTGTTTTGTATTTTGTATATATTTTGGTTATGTTGATATTGCTTTTTACCCTGTTGGGTGCTGCAATTACTTAATAAATAAAAAAAATAAATAAATAAAGTAGAACATTTTACTGAAATTCTCTTGGAAGTAAAAGAGTGGCATCTTACCATAGAATCGACCCTGGCCCTGCTCTTATTTAGATTCGAAAGAAACATTTTTAGTTACACAATAGATTTTTGAATTGCAGATATGGATATTTATGATTTTTTTAAACCTTTAAAATACACAAAGAATAATTAAAAACCGTCGCCTTCAGCATTCAAGAATGAACGAAAAAAGTGTAATGAACAATTTATATAATTTATAATAAATGTAAAACTATAATGTATCTTACCACTAGCGTATTGTAACAAAACTGTTTAGCCCAACGGTAATTAAAAAAAAATTATAGGTTACTACTGCAATTTGGGATAGAATTTTATCCTTTTGAAGAATTGATTAAAAACCTACACATGCGAGTTGCAAATTACACTAAAATAATACTGAAAGTTAAATGTTTTGAATTATTTTTAAAATCGTGTGAAATGCTGTATACTACGTTAAGTTGTATTCTTTATTTTGGCATTAGCAAGATTTTAAGGGGGCTTCTAATTCAGTAAACCTACATAATCTACTAGCTGCTAGACTAAAGAAATTTCTAATTATAACATCAATAAATTGAAGTTTACGTTTTAGTGGTGCAAAATGTCAAACGCATGTAAAGGTTGCAAGAAATGCATTTCATTTATCGTATAGCCTTTCATTGCTGGAACACTAAAATTCTCTTAAGTCTTTCTTTACCTATTCAACGTAACGATATCTCATTGTTAGTCTTTCCCGAAGATACTATTGTTGAATCTAAAAAAGGGTTAAAGGGTTTAACGAGCGTTAACCACTCCTGGTCATCTGCCCGAAGCCCTAAGGCCCTATGTCTGCAACACCCGGAATGGATTCTCAGGAGGTCACCCACCCAAGTACCAATCTTGCTCGCCGATTTAACAATGCCTAAGCCGAACAATGAACTTTGCTGCGTGAAGTTTGATTGTTTGAAATGCTCACCTTTCTCGCTATAAGACGAGCGTTTTGTTTGCCCAGTATTGTACTATATTCATACTATATGTCCATCAAAGTGGAAATACACTTACTGTAATAAAATATGCTTAACAAACCAATTCAAGCCATCTGCTAGAATTCTCAACAACAAACGCTGTCTTCAGTTTAACAAACTCTACTGTAGGTATTGAAACGATCCTATTGTATCAATAATCATGTCAAAACTAAGATGGAACGAAAACCTAAATTTTAAATGCATGCTAGCTCTAAGTTTGTTTATCTTAAGACGTCCTGCACACGATGGTTTATGGTTTGTTTGTTACTTTTAAATGACAAGTATCTTTATTGCTTTTTGCTGTGAAGGTCCCCATACACAGGCTCACAATAATCATTTCTTGTAAAAATCCTTGTGGATACGATAAGCCTTCATCAGCGCTGTACGGTTTCGTGCCCTACAATATTTTTTGGAGGGTCGGGGGAATTCTACAGGGACCGATCTAAGATATGTTAATATTCCCGGTACTTTTTGGATGATCTTCGTTATAATAATAATAATATAGGTTTGTTGCAAATGCAACCGGAGCGACAAGGACTGGGTGGTCACTGACTGCCGTCCGATGTTAAAACTAAAAAAATTAAAAAAAATTTAAATTATAAAAGTTAAAACAGTTTAAAAGTTTAAAACAAAGACGGTGGCTCGGCTGCAGAGGAAGGGTTGATGGTATTGGTTTGGGGTCACGAATGCGTTACCACCAAGGTTAGACCTACCAGGCACACAATGGTCCCCGACGGCATCGCCAAACGTGAGGGACAAGTGAGGGGAAAAGCCGGGTAACGTTGCCAATGTTTCTTTAAAAAATAATAAAATAATGCTTCGTAATTTATAGCTTGGCTAAGACCAATTGTCAATCTTCATAACGATAATAAAAATAATAAAACAATGAAATGCATGAAACTGGTGTAGTGAAAGTTAAAAACTGAAGTGGGAAGTAAAACTAGAACTATTTACAATTTTTAAAAAATGTATATAATAATATTAATAAAGAAAACCTGGAGCCAACCTGCAATGTAGCGTGGCAGGACGGTTTGAAATTTAAAAAAATACAAATTTCCACAATGTGTGGAAGTTGTCCAGAAGGGTTGTGAGCCACTGATACCGTACCTAAAATGCTGAGGGGGAGGTAAGAGTAGATCTTAAAGTGGGCGTTTGAGAAATGCCTGCAAGTTTTCTGTGAGTAGCATTCTACGGAAGCCACTCTCCGTGGGCATGCAAACCGTCTCGGAACTAAGGGCATTCCAAACAGGGACAACTCTCACAGCAAAGAAATATTTTCGACAATCAAGACGTGATCCCTGAACCGCTAGTCTCCAAGCATGGCCCCGAGTACAATAAACGCGTGGTGCCGGTTCGAAAAATGGTAAATCAACGTCGGTTAACCCATGTAGTATTTTGTACGTCAAAATTAAATCAAAACGAAGTCTGCGCAACTCGAGCAGTTCTAAACCCACTCTGGAAAGGCGTACAAGATGGTTTACGCCACGGAGACCCGGCAAACTCCGAGTAAATTTACGCTGGACCGACTCAATATGATCAATGTCCCCAGCCAAATAAGGGGACCAAACTGGAGTCGCATATTCCAATAAGGGGCGCACGAAAACACGGAAGGCCCAACATTTAGTCGCTGAATTTCCCGACGTAAACCACCTATTCACAACTGCCAGACGGCGAAATGCCAACGCACTAACCTTACGGCAATGCAAGGACGATTTTAAGTCCTGTGAGAACCACACGCCTAGGTCTCTAATCTCCGAAACGGAAGGTAGGGCTTCAGAAGCCAAGTAATAGTTTAAATTTAGATTTTGTGTGCCCACATGGAAGGACTGACAGTTTTGGATGGATAGTGGCAACTGCCAACACGACGACCAACTGACGACATTTGCAATTTCCACTTCCAGTTCAATGGACTGTGAAGGAGAAATGTTTTCTACACCAATCTTTACATCATCAGCAAACTTGAAACCAAAACTACACGAATTATCAAAATAGAGGTCATTTATATAGATCACAAATAGAAAGGTCCAAGAACTGACCCCTGCGGAACCCCACAAGGGACCAGTGCCTCAGTACCTCGTTATGTTGTGGCTGATCGCTACAGTATCGCAATCGGCCTTATAATCCAGATCCTTGTGCGTGTGCTAATTCATGCTAATGTAACAACAATGTATCCTTGTTGTTTGTTACACAACAACATTGTAATCTCGAGCATCACTGTTCCAATATTACACTAGCTAAGCTGTTAATCAATAATACACTCCTATCTAGCCACCATTCCATTCCTAGTTCCTGAACCATAAGTTGCATCAATTTGGTCTAATAATTAAAAAATCTCCTCAATTATGCCCCATCTTACCATTTCAGATAGCATCCCCCGATTACTCATGATATTTTATCTGCATCCCATTAATATGTACATCTAGAGAGTAAGAAATCTCTATAGTCGTTATTCACAATATATCTATCAATCAGCCGTAACATTCAAGTCCGTCCATAAGACCAGCAAATTTCTTTCGACTAAAATTAAATCAAGAAACGAGTATTGTGCTAAAACATGAGCGATTTCATAGAAGGCCAAATCGTTGCCCGTATAAGATCTTCTACTTTGAAACGAATCAACCATTATCATTAGTAATAGTTTTTTATTTTGTGTTTTTTTCTTTCAGATGTTTAATGCAGAAGTAACAGAATGCATGTTGAAATATCTGATAAAAAAAGTGGTAAGACTATGATTATCATCCCTGCTGTTTTCTTTTATTCACAAATCCTAAAAAAAAAACACAAGTGACACTGAATAAACCAATACTGTCCAGCGTGATTAAATTTCAATAGCTGTGTTTTGTTACAAATGTATTCTGTGTTATAACGCTCTTATTAATAAAAGGTGGACCAAAAGCGTGAAACTTAAAAAGATACATTATTCATGCCTGGTGATGCAGTGATAGATATAAAGACCTTTCAATTTTTATGCAAAGAGATTGTTTGGATTATATCTCAACAGTAAAGTTAAAACTTCATCACCGAAGACGTTGCCATAAATTCAAACATCACATATTGCAAACCAAAAAAAGAACTACTTGGATGTTTTTTTAAAGGTAAGGTTTAACTAAACCGAAGTTAAAACAGAAAACAAATGCGAGTAAGCTTCACTGTAAGATTTCATATGCCAAAATATTGCTGGAGTGTTTAGTTCACGTGAAATTTACTGCCGTATCAACAAAATGAAAACTATTGCAACTGTCAGAAAAAGCACTGGTCATTAAGAGAAAAGGGAAAAGAAAAGTTTATTGGCCGAGCAAAGCAAGGCCTTAATACTCCACTGAATTTAGATTTTGTGGATGTATTTGTCTGTCAGTTTGTCAGCGTGCTTGTCATTCTGATACACGGTAATGTATGCAATTTCGTTCTGCTTTGGTTAAAATTCATGAAAAGGAAGCCAGCATGCATGAAAGAAATGAGTTCGACGATTAAACTCCGAACTCAAATATTTTCAGAGATATTCCCGATTAGCCCGATTATTGGTCCGATTTTTAGCAGCGGCGGGACGATTCAGAATTGGAGGTGAGAGCGACAATAATGGAACACAATCTAAAAGACAAATAGTCCCGGGAATGCAACTGCATGCCATGCTTGCTCCCAAAGATGTAGCATTCGATAACTAAAAGGTAGCCGACCTCCTTTTCATGCCTTAACAGCCGGAAAAAAACATATTGTAGCAATCTCGCTCGGCCTAGTAAATGTGATCTGTAAGAATCAATTATATGCCTAGTTTAATAGTTTATTACTTGAGATTTTATACTAATTCTCGTTACTTCCAAGCTAATTAGCTTTAAATTTCACCAATTAAAAATAAATATTACTCGATAATCTGAACACAAACATATATTTCCTTTTTTGTTACTTTTCTTGAAGAGGGACTCTAATTTGATCTAAGTTCAGTTTAGATCAAATTAGAGTCCTTCTTCAAGAAAAGTAACAAAAAAAGGAAATATATGTTTGTGTTCAGATTATCGAGTAATATTTATTTTTAATTGGTGACATTTAAAGCTAATTAGCCTGGAAGTAACGAGAATTAGATAAATACATAGCCACACATCTCGCACATAAGCTACTTTTTTATTGCTTTATATTGTTCTATACTTTATTAAATCAAGTCATAGGTTGAGTTAATGGTCAGAGATAGCATTAAGTAAGCAGCTTGTCTTCACTTATGTAAAATTTAAAATTCTTCTTTAGTTCACTAAAATTAGAACTTCGTCAATAGCATAAAGTACAGTAAGATAATAACAGCCTCACATCGTGTCCAGACTTCAGACCTGGTAGCCTACACTACCTCCCTATAATTTTTAATTGGTTTATTAATAAATAGAGTGGTGAGTTCTGGTGAGAAACTTCGATTAAATAAACCTCTTCCTGCAGTATCGGTTTTTTTAAAGTATCAGCTTATGCTCTGTGCTGGCAAAAAAAGCTCCCTCGCCACATTGTGTATGTGTACTCATGAAAAAATAATTAGCCAATACAGAAAACTCACGATATGGGAGCAAAAACTTTGGGTAACCAACAAATAATCATAACTACCCTTGCTTTCGGGATATTACTTTTACAAATTGCCAAAAAGTCGTTCACTTTTTTTTCTTACTATTCAGTATGACGATGAGGAAAATGTAATAGAAGAGAAGATGATGGAATTTATGGAGAAGTACGTAGCAGCTGAGGTAAGTGTACGAGTAGTACTTGACAATTAATGTTGTACACGCTGATTAGCCGAGTGAGTTACGCAAGCGACATACAATAATACACTGAATTGGTAATCTGTTCCTTTGGTATATTAGTGGCATAGTTTGATCATGAGTGGATTGATTGTTTGGGAGAGTTATATCTTAAGACCCTTCAATGTTGACCTATTAGGGGCAGAAATTCTGATTCAAAGATAGCACCTGGAGGAGCCACCAGTTCTATACACGATGGTTCAAGCCATCCAACGTCTTAAGGCTCAAAATAAATAGACACAAATCGCTGTAAATAATATTGAGAAAAATCGGAAATAAGCCATTAGCGAAAATTATACACTAGAAATAACTGGTGAGGCACTATGCAAGTGATCTGGGGGCGAACTGGGTAACCGGTTCGAATCCGGGTCATGCCTCTCCGACGAAACATAACTGCATAAAGGTGGCTTACTGAATTACGTCATTTGTAATGTATAATTTTTGCTAATGGATATTTACAATTTTCCTTACACAATATAACATCATGCAAGAATGGTGGACAGGGTGTAATAATAAAATAATAATAATAAAAGGTTTATTTGCTCCAGATAAAGAGTAAAATGGAAATGCAAAAGTCCAGGGAGGACCACTAACAGTATTCCAAGGTTTTAAAATAAATACTTTAAAATCCACCACTTATTTTATCCTTTTTCATATGCAGAGTATGCTGTCGAGTTTAAAATTTACTTGATAACAATTTTTATAAAATCTTACGGACCGTTTTCCGGACGAAGTAGGTGAGCCTTCAGATTGCATTTGTTAAGAAGTTTCAGAAAGATGGAAAGTGACGACGGCGATACAATATCATCGCTCAAGGAATTCCATGCAGAGATCACTCTTAACACGAAGAAGGATATCCGTGGATTGTGGCAGTTTCCTGAAAGACGGAGGATGAACCAGTAAATTCTGAAGCTACACATATATTGGGATAACTATATTGAGATAAATATTGAGAAACAATAAAACAATTCATCAGAAATGTTAAATTTAGATTAATTTCATGAATTGCACACAAAAAAATCACCGAATTCTCCCAAGCTGTTTCTCTCCTTATCGGTAACGAGGATAAGGGGAGGGGTTCTACGTATGCGACATCATTTTCCAGGGGGATTGCAAAGGTTGTGATAAAGTGTGACGGGAGAAGGGGGGAAATGCCAAAATTTGTGTGACATCAGTTGTGCACTGCCTCTATTATATGAAGTACAAATATAACAGTGGTTCCACCCAGTAGGATGTAAATACACTATTGATCTTGCTGTTAAGGAGAGTCGCTTATTACAAGAGACCATAACTCACTCAAAGAATCTATCCACTCATGGCTTTACCAAGGTTCAATAATGGAATACAGGTAATATAAGAAAATCGTTAGACCTGCACTCTCTTCTGACTGGAGGCATCGAAGGAGAGCCATCTTAATCAATATTTGGAAGACAGAATTCCTTGAAACGCTTGTTAATTTTCATGTATTACTGACAATATCAGTCACTGATTTGTCTGTGTGCTGCTGACGAAATGTGCTGTAAATAATTATGACTAGTGTCTGCTTTTGCAGCAACGTCAAAGGCTATCCTTGGGCGTCACTGCAAAGGCAGATGCTAGTTATAATTGTTAACAGCAAATTTCGTCAGCAGCACACAGACAAATCAGTGACTGGTACAGTTTGGG
>JAHWFP010244905.1:15624-52562 GCA_023313725.1 Lithobius niger
TTATAGTCTAGATTTGAGCTTATTTTGTTTTACATCTCTACTGTTCAGTGGCAACCATTGTAAATAAGGTTGGCACTAAACCACAACCCCTCCCCCCAAAAAAAGTCCACCACACTACTTTTTACAGTTGCAAATTAAAATACATTTATAAGAGACAAATTGTATTTTCATACCAAAAATAAGCACAAAGTATTATCATTACTTTTGAAAATACTAAAAACTACCATAAAAAAATAATAACTTGTTATAAATGTCAGATTAAATAACAACACTTACCTCTTGATGAACTGGAAAAGCAGTTGTGTTAGTTAAAAAGAAAAATCTATGGTTGCTTTCCTGACAAACCAAATACTTAGTTAGCTCAGTTTTAGCTAGGGACAGGCTTGTGTTAATAAAGCCCTACTTGGCTTCCTGACTAAATTTGAGTGCTTAGTTAGCTCAATTAGCTAGGGAAGCGCTTGTGTTAGTTAAAAAGATAAACCTGTCGTTGCTTTCCTGACTAAATTTGAGTACTTAGTTAGCTAGCGATGTGCTTCCTCAGCCATGCAGGAGAGCACTGGTTTAAACCACAGAAAATCCTGGTTTATTTACTGTTTGGGTGACCTACTTAACAAAAAAGTAAAAGTTGGTTTTAAAATTTCAAAAACGGCCAAGACGGAATTTCATTTTTAGCTGGCTAGTCGACCCCTATAAAACCAGTTTCCACAGCCGCATTTGCCATTTGAATAAAACTTTTCGGACGGGACGGTTTAACTGTAAGAGCAGGTAAGAAGAACGTTTATTTTATCTATTTTATATATAAACAAGGCTTATTTTAAGTTTTAGGGTAAGACCAAATCTTAAAATAAGGTTTTAGAATAAGGTTTTTGGATTCTCTACTTAGTAAACCTTCAAATTAGCGACCTTTGTAGCGAGGTTTCCAGGTAGCACTAAGCGCTAAACTGAAAGTAAAAGTGCCGAGTTTTTCTACAAATTATTACAACCTGGCATAAAAAATTGGTTCAGTTGAGTGGTGTTTACGTAAATGCACTGTTCAGTCTAAATATGTTGTTAATTTAAAATGTATGGTTCAGAATTAGCCACTCTACGGACTAATCATGCTAATAGTAGATCACGAAGTACTACACAATCAATTTGGAAACTGCCGCGTTTTTTCGTGTGTGTTTTACAATTCTTGATTTTAATCTTGGGCTAGGCACTAGTTTATGACAGTGTTGACAGTAAAATTGGCAGATTATTGATACTAAATACCCCCGACTTTGGTATCAATCCATCTGACAATTGTTATTAAATGTCATACACCTCATCAATTTATTTTTAATGTCACTTAAGTTCAGTTAATATATATGTAAAGGCTTGTTGTTTTGCAAAAAAAAAAAAAAAAGTACCTACCTTATGCAGAAGAAAAATCGTACGGGTTAATCTCTATTTCGGCCAACGAAAGTACAACGGAAATAAACGGATCAGTTAGTTTTTCCTGGCACGCCTCGGGCTTTCATTGAAGGCCACTTTTGTTGATGAGACTGTTGGCGCTATCTGCTAGTAATATCAGTTAATTTTTGTACTAACAGACTTTACTCTTTGCCCTAGCACCGTTTCGCATTACAAATCCGTGGTGGGGCATTGTATAACTCAAAAATTATGCCGTCACTCCACAGCGACCTTGCCCACAAGTCGTGATCCGGAAGTTAGCAGATGGAAAATCTGACTACAAGTGAACTACAACAAATGATTGCTTTTATTATTATCAGTTTCGTGTGCTTTTGCTGTTATTGTCAGTTAGTTTACATTAGTTAGACTAGGTTAGGTATGTTACGCAACGCGAGTGAATAACATAATTTTGGAACATTAATTCAGAAAAAAAATTCCGTAAACTTTTAGTGATCTGCAAATCAGGTTTTCTGGCTATTGTTCTTCCTGAGAATGTAGCCGGAAGCGGCTGTTGCTCACCAGAGGCTGTTAGTTACTTAGAGGTCAGTGACACTCAAGGACTTCACAACTTTCACTTGTAAACAAAGAGGCCGATGAACCGACCAAAATTCTGGCAAAAAATATTCAAATAAGAAGGGGCAGGGCGGTCACACCAATAAAGTTACAAGCCGAAAAATGCTCCCACACAGAGCAATGCGTAAAAAAAAAAGGCAATAAAATTTAGGAGGGGACCTTCAAAATAAGAGGTCCCGATCTGCCTGAAGGAAAAAGGTGACCAGCAGGAGGGCCTGGGGGATTACTCAAAAGGGCTTCCTTTCCACCAAAACATCTGCTACTGGTGTGATTGCGAGGTAGAACAGTGTTGTCATCTAAGCACCCAAGGGATAGAAAAAAATGCCTCTAAATTAAAGAAATTAGCTGTAAAAATTAGCAATAAATGAAGCCAACATTTGAACCGGGAGGGAATTTTTTCGTCATCTTGTTGTCCCTAGCTGTTCACAATGGTGGCGCTATTGTCTTTCTTTGTTAATTCACTAAATTTCATCTAAAGAATGTACATAACATTCTTCTCAAATGTATATAACATTTGTATGCTGAACATGGCATTAAGACATAGAATTGATATTATACTCCACTACAAAATGTAAGCTACTGATTTCGTTTTGTTTGGTAAAAAAATAAAGCCATTGCCCGCATCTGAAAAATTGGGAGCGCAACAAGAAAACCTGCTTTCGACCATAACATTAGTAAACGGAAACTATGTCCTTCCCGGGACAATTTTTTTTCCAGTATGAAATACCGTTCGCAGGGTTTTTTATATACGCATTTTTATATACGTCGAGAATTTGTCTAATCAGAAATAGTATGACGCAAGCATTTGTGAAACAAGGAACAAATTATGACACTTGGTGGTGTCACTAATGCTTGCGTCATACTTTTTTGATTACACAAATTCTCGATGTATATAATAATGCGCGCGAAGTGCGCCCCTGCGGACGATGTTTCATACTGTAAAGAATTATTGATATAGAAATAGAACGACAGTTTGCATCCATCACAAATCACCGCTTCAGCCATGCCGACGCAAATGAACAAGATAATTTCCGTTTACTAATGTTCTGGTCGAAATCAGGTTTTCTTGTTGATCTCCATCGTCACGAGTTATGGCGGCTTAACCACGGTTGTCAATAGCATTTTAACGTGTTTTAAAACTTAATTTATAAAAGAAAAACGCGTTTGCACAAGTTTTTGTTATGATTTTCTGAACCGCAACGTCGAAAGGAATCTACAGGTAGTTGAATTTTGTCGATAGCTTGAAAAGGCGCTCTTCTATATAATTACCGACCATCAATTTGGAAGATCATGACACCACTTCTGGCCCACCATTTTGAATGATGTCACTTCCTTCCCGCCCGGAAGTGGAAACGGAAATGCTTCCATTTTGAATGACGTCACTTCCTGTCTTTAAAGGAACCGGAAATGCCTCCATTTTCCAAGCCGGTTGTTGTCATGGTAACGGTGGTGGAAGAGGAAGAGGAAACACCGCCATTTTGTTATGATGGCCGCCCTTATTTAGCACTCCCTAGGATCGGGTATACTTTTTAGTAACGCTGTACCGAGCACATTTTTTCCTGCCGAGCCGAAACCGAGCCGAGCACTCAAAAAATGCCAGGTACGCCGAGCGTAACCGAGTCGATCAGTGATACCGGAGCAGAACCGAGCACCTTTATTAATCACAGGGTGCTGCCGGAAGTACCAGCTTTTTTCGCATTTTCTCACATTCCAACTTTTCATTTTTTTCACATTTTTCACATACGCGCATTTCATTTTTTTCACATACTTGCTTTTCATTTTTTTACATACCGACTTTTCATTTTTGTATCACTATTTCTTCGTTTTCATATACACACCAGTTTCACAATTCTTTAATATATTTTTTCTTTTCCAGCTACCATTGTAATTTCTCTGTAATTTCACTCAAGAGAGCGAAAACGAATACAAAGCAATTCCGGAATACACCAATCAATTTTTTTTCCTGTTCGAACAAGAGACATGCCTACGTAATTCCGGGCCCAAAATGAAGACGGATTATTTGATTGTTTTTTTTTACTTCGATAGTGCGTTTTGCCCTATTTTTCGAACAACACTCGTGTTTGTTACATTTTCCCCTTTTATTTTACCACTGGCAAATTTTCACGTTTTTAACACCGGTAGCATCCCTGTAATCAGCACTCGCTAAATGCCAAGCAGGCTTCTACATAGATGAATTCTTTTCACTAAAACAGCCTGGTGTAGCAGCAACCATAGGCTACTATTAGTTTCGCACACTGTAATTGATGATGTATCGCCATATCTGGTATGGCCAATTAAGCCTGCATTAACAACCATTATCATAACAAAACAAGTAATTTTATTATGAGGTAAGTTACTTTTAAGCTAATAAAAATTTAACAATTGACCATTGAAAACAATTAAATTAGTGCTGTTGACAAAATTACTCTTGAAAGCGTTCAAAACGTTTTGCTCTCCAAGGCTACGGGATCTAAATATGTTATACTGGCTGGTGACTTTAACTTACCCGAACTCAGATGGCACGAAGGTCCAGTTACATTCAATGAGCAAAATGTGCTTCATAACAGTATTCAATCTCTTATCACCCTGGTTGGATTAAAGCAAGTTGTCGACAAACCTACCAGGGGCAACAACTGTTTAGATATAATTTTTACCAATGTTGATATTACGTCTGTCTGCGCACTTCATGGAGTAAGTGTTCATAGTGTGGTCCGCACCGTTTTCCCATTGTCTTTGTTAAGCAAGCCACCAAAACGATTACGGCCTTACACTACCACCGTGCGGACATTTTAGGCTTTCAGTCGGAATTAAGTGAGCGTTACCTTGCTTTTAATGCTAATTCTAAACTTAACTCTGTTGAAGAAAATTGGATGTGCTTCAAGCATGATTTACTTAGTACAGTTGGAAAGTTTGTACCTAAGTATCATTTTACACCCAGTAAGGATAAACCTTGGGTAACCAGGAAAGTTAAGTCATCACTGAGGCGTCTAAAAAGAGCTCGGCGGTTCCACAACGGTGACAGTTACTTGCTGGCTGTCTGCAAAGAGACTAAACAAGTGTTGGTAGAGACCAGGAAGAGTTTCCATGTTAACCTTGTTAGAAAATTGAAGACAGAGCCAAAGTCCTTCTGGAGATACAATAAATCTCTTCGCAAGGACAGCGCATGTGTTCCTCCTCTTGATGGTGACAGCTACTGTACATCCGAGCCTGTGGATAAGGCAAATGCTTTGAACATATTTTTCCAATCTGTGTTTAAACATTTGCAGGATGTTAATATTGTTGGCCATGGAAGTGTCGCTACACGGACTTGTCTTATGCCTAATATTCATATTCGGCCAGAGGGCATTAAGAGTTATATTCTGAAGCAACCCAACTCGAAAGCGTGCGGTCCTGATTATGTTACTGTCACGATGCTAAAGCTTGCCCCAACAGTTGTGTCACGGTATTTGTGTACTATCTTTGTGCAATCTATTCAAGCTGGGCAAATTCCTAATGACTGGAGGCGCACTGCAGTTACACCAATACATAAATCTGGTAAGAAGAATGATGTTAAGAATTATAGGCCTGTTTCTTTGACTAGCATCCCCTAAAAATATTAGAACACATTATTGTTAAGGCTATGGTGGACTATTTAACGAAAAATGAACTGCTTAGTACTAAGCAATTTGGCTTCAGGAAGGGAGGATCCTGCGAGTTGTTGTTAACCAGCTTTATTCACAGACTTGCTAAAACCATGGATGAAGGGGGTATTACTGATGTTGTGTTTTTTGATCTCTCGAAGGCTTTTGACAAGGTGCCTCATGGTTTTCTACTTTCAAAACTGCAGTCGTTTGGTTTTAGCCAGGAAGTGTTGATGTGGATTGGGGCTTTCCTTACTGGTCGTTCACAGTTTGTGCAGCTGGAGGGTGTTAAGTCAGCAGAGGTCCCCGTTACCTCGGGGGTACCGCAGGGGTCTGTGATTGGGCCCTTGTTGTTTATTCTTTATGTGAATGATCTCCCCAACCAGTTTAGGTCGGACATCACGATATTTGCCGATGACTGTGGAGTGGCCAGACGCATCTCATCCTTTGCTGACAGTCAAATTCTTCAAGAGGACATTGTCGTGATGGAACAGTGGTGCGATAAATGGGGCATGTGCATGAATCCCAGCACAACTGTTTTCATGCGTGTGAGCCGTAAGACTGGTAATATTTGTGATGTTGTTTACAAGGTTGGAAATGTACAGATCAGGCAGGTTGACGAAACTAAGTATCTTGGGATTCTCTTGTCTGCCGACTTGGCCTGGTCTAGTCACATTCACTGTGTTTTGACGAAGCTAGCCCAGCAAACTGATTTTATTAGGCGTGTGATGTGGGACTCAACTGTCGATGTGAGGAAAACTCTTTTTGACATGCTTGCTAGACCCTACCTCAGCTTCGCTTCTGCTGTTTGGCACCCAACGGGATCTGAGGCTGTGGCTTTAGAAGGGCTGCAGAGAAGAGATGCAAGGATGGTTTACCGTACTTGGGCATGGGACGTTTGTGTCACTGGTTTAATGGGCGACCTGGGCTAGACCACTTTGGAGAGAACAAGGCTGGAGCATCGGTTGACTCTCCTGTTCCGGGTGGCAACTGGTGATACAATTCTGAATCCTATGGATTTTATGAACCACCCTGACTACCTTGAACGTCACGACCATCCCAGAAACATTAAGTTGTTTCAGTACCAAAGGAACTTTTTTGCCCGCACTTTCTTCCCTGACACCATCAAACATTGGAACGCGCTCCCAACAGCGCACGTAATGTGTGACAGCGTGACTTCCTTTGAGATATCTTTGAGGCGTGGTTGCAGTCCTCCTGTCTGCAGATACTCTACTGTTTATTAACTTCTCTTTTGGATTCTCGTCTATCTTTTTAATTTTGTCTTTTTTGGTGTGTTTTGGATTTTGGCATAATATCCAACTTGGGTGCGCAAAAAAGTTATACTTATACTTACTTATTGAGGTTTTTCTTAACTTTTTTCAGGTTTCAGGTTTCGTAATGCTTCCAGTGGTAGTAAACCAGCAACCATGTTTACGTTATGCCTAAAAAAAGAGCCATCCGCTACAATGCACTGCTGCAGTTACCAAGCGTAATACGAAAGTGAATCTTCGAAAAGCATAAAAAATAATTGTTAATATGCACGAATTACCTGCAAATTTAGTTTATATATTGAACTCTGTGGTAATCCTTCAACCTTCGTGCAGCAGTAACCATGCATAGATCATAATCATCGACTGGAATCCGTCAAAATGAAGCTCGTGTTGAAGGTCCAGTGGTCACAGGATCGCGCGCCAAACTAGACGCGAGTCGCGCTGCTCGGCTCGGTTAAATGGACGTAATTACTCGGTATGCCGAGATTGCCGATCATGCTCTGCTCAGCGAGAATCGGCTCAGCAGCTCGGTATCAGTACAGCATTACTATTTAGCCTTCCCTAGTACCGGGTATACTATTTAGCACCCCCTTGGTCCTGGTATACTATTCGGCAACCCCTAGGCTTTGGAGTTTGCTCCCTCGAAGGTCAGTTGGTCTTAGTTTTCTCAGCGGGCATTTTTTCGAGAAATTTATTTTTCCGTAAATAAAATGTGAGAAAATGAAATCTCCATGTCCTGTGGCCGGATTCGAACTTGGATCATTAGGTTGGGTGGCGGAGACTTTAACCACTACACTGAGTTAGTCAGACCTAAGCTTAACTTAAATGAATGAGGTAAAGAATTTAACTGGGTATTGTTTTTTTTAACCGAAAGGAATTTGTAGGAGGGCCCAATCTCCGTTAACGGACTGTACGTGGCTTTTCCTCCCAAAGGGCTTAAAAGTGTAGGGTTAAAGAAACCGGACGTTTACTTCTTACTGTTCATAGTGCACTCGTAGGACCGACATTAGCCAAGAGGTTGATTTATAAACATTACTAAAGCCGATTTTACGGACGCACTCATTCATACGTACACTCACACACGTATACACACTGGTTGAGGATTAGGATGGAGAGGAAAGGGAGGGGTAGGATGGGATGGGATTAGGTAAGGGTTCGGTTGCCTTTCCACCTTGGTTGGACCTAACAGAGACCGAAGATCTCGATGGCATAGCCGACTGTACCGTGTAAATAAGGGGGGAGGATTTAGAACTTCTTCTTCACAGCATACTGTTCCCGTCTCCTTTTGTTAGCTTCCGCCTTCTCTTCCTCCGTCATGGCGTTCCGCTTCCGCGCCGTCTTGACTAATTTATTCTCTCGCTCTTCCTCCCGACACATGATACCGTTGTCAATCCTGCTCTCGCCTCCGTTCTTTCTGCTCCTCACTTATTTCTTTACACTTCTTCAGTTTTTGCTCCGCATCCGTCTCTCTCCTCAGATGCTTCTGCTCCTCACGCATGGAGATGTACCTCTCCCGCTCGGCAGCTGACTTTCTCAGTCTATCAGCCTCTCTTCTCCTGTCCCTCTCGTCCAAATTGGTCATCTGCTCCACTTCCAGACGGGACGGTACACCTTCTACTCTCGCTTTCTCATTCTCCTCCTCGCTATCTGACGCTTCCCCTTTGCAATCTCTCTTCTCCACCTCCTCCGGATCTCTTTCCAGGTCCACGTCAGAGTTGAAGTCGTCGTCCTCTTCCTCCCCTCCTCCATTATCAAAGGTACGGTAGTGTCCAAGGGCGTAGGTGTGTTCCCCATCTTCTAGAACAGTGGTTCCCAATCTTTTCTACAGCATTCCTCCCCATTGAGACTAGCTCGCAATGGCACCCCCTCCCCATTCCCGACCCCTATTGCTACAGGATCGGCTTGGGAGGAGTAGAGCCTCCCGGGAATGTTGGACATGGAAGTTCTTCCATTGTGGGGAGGGGCGGGGAGCTAGACACCATCGTAAGGGGGGCTGGGGTAGTGCCGTAAGCTTCTCCGGCATGGTCCTGAGCTACCATATTTTTAAGAAATATGCTTGAATTTAAAACATTTTCCTGCAACTTAGGTATGCAATTTTCATAAGAATCCCTTTCAATTTTTTCAAAAATATTAATATATTTTTAGGTGTCATGCAGTGGGGGCAGCTACCGTATTTTTAAGAAATAGGCGTGAGTTTGAAACGTTTCCCAGCAACTTTTTTTTTTTAAGTTCTTCTTACGGGGCCTCCCCATTGATCCCAGTGTTCCCGAGCAGCCCAATGCCACACTGGATTGCAGTGTAATTTTTTTTAAACAAAATGAATAATACTGGTATGTCTTAAAATATTTACAATAATGAAATTTTTTAAAATGATTGATAGCAGGTATAGGTCTGTCATTGATGAAAACTTTGCGATTATCGTTAAAAAAGTTCACCATATCTAGCAGCATCTCGCGCCTCCCATGTAGTTGCTCCACGCCCCCCCCCCCTAAGGAGGTGCGCCTCCCCGATTGGGAAACGTGGTTCTAGAATGAACCGTTTGTCGTCTTAAGGACTGAGAAGGGACTTTGATACTACGTCGGTGGTGAGTTGATGTTTGCGGCTTTGTATCGTAGTCCACGAACCCTTATCAACGACCTGCTGTTTGAAACAACGCTTGTAGTCCTCGTGTCCAAGATGCTTCTTGACGAAGGTTCTGTCGATCCCTTTTGCCGTCTGCTTGGAACTCTCCTCGGTGATGTAGGAGTGCATCTTGGACCTGAGGCCTACAAATTCCTTCACGGGAACCCCTCCAAGCTCGTCCTTGAACTTCCCGAGGACTTGTTTGTTCTCCGAAATGAAGAGTGGGTGGTCTCGAGGGTAGTTCGAAGTATCAAACCACTCACTTCGATGCCATGCCATGTCAGCGTAGACATCCTCGGCCTGGATCGAGTAGAAGAGGCTGTCCATGTCCGTGAAGAGTAACGATGCATTGTTTCCGTACTTGGGTTTGATGTACCCGTAGTGAAATTGGTACATCAACAATTTAGAAAGTTCTAATAGGGAGAAGCCGGAATAGATGGAAAGGTTGCAGTCGATGGTGCAAGCCTAGAGAAGTACGGAGACGAGATGGTCGTTAAGAATTTGGAAAGAATCTGCGTGTGAAAGTGATGTGTACTTCACGGTCTTCTCCACTTTGACGGTGAGTTTGACGGACAGCCTGTTTTGCTTCTGTTCGAGCGTTTCTCCAAAGACCGAATTGTTCGCCAGCTTGTAGAGGTTCTTCTCGAAGTCATTAGCCGCAGCCTGTCTTCGCTCGGTGTTACCCTCGATGTAGGGTTTAAGCTAGGTGGCTTGCTTGAAGGCGAGGAAGCGGCGGATGTGGAGGAGTTTCATTCCTTGTTGCAGGTAGAATTTTAAAGCTCTAAAGTGCACGATGTATTTTCTTTTGTTGAGAAAGTTGGAAGTCAGCTTGGTAGTTGGTTTAACATCGTGCCCGATTTCCTCGGCTACCCTCTCGGAGAACGGCGAAACCATCGAAGGATCGACCTTCAACGATTCCGGAGCCATCGGATAGTCGTTGTGGGCATCGTGTAATCCGGGACGGTAGTCAAGGTCTACTTCCAAGATGTAACCGTATTCTCCATCGTCCAACACCGAGAAGACGTCGAAGGCTCGAATCTCTTGTTTGGTAAACCACCTAAAGTTGTTGTATGGAATTTTCTGCACCATGGCCCAGCCGTAGAGGTTGTTGGATCCAAGTAGATGACGAAGGAGATGGGGCGCTCGGGTTCGAAAGTGTCAGGGAAATAATGGTTGTTGGTTAGGGCATAGCGACGAGCGATGTAGGAAAGCCTGCCTCTTACGCCGGAAGTGATAAAGTTGTGCTTGCTAACATGCGTGAAGAGTTCTAATTTGGCTTTAGTTTGCTTGAGTGCGGCCCCCCAACTGAAGCCTGGTATGTAAAGGTAGTAACAGAGATCGAGTTTAAATGTTCTGAGACAGAGAGTGCGAAAGTTTTCGAAGACTTTGGCAAAGAGTTAGAAGTCCATCATTTGGTACACGGCATGGTAGGCTGCAAAGATTTTGACAGCTAAGATGTTCCAGACGGACTGGGCGTGTTGGTATTCCTCCTCGCCGATGCCTTCCTGTTTGACTTTGGAATAAAAAGCATCCCTCGGAGGTAGTTCCATTTGATTAAAAACTTCTGTGTCAGTACCGTGCTCGTAAGGGTAGTGGCCTTTCTGGGTAAGTAAATTTAGTAGGGTATCCGTGTTAATGTCTGGGTAAAATGCCGTGAAATGGTCGCGAAGAGAAGAGCGCTCCAGTCCGGCCTTGAGAATGGAGAAGGCACCACCGGCATTCTTTAGGTTGATGATGAGCGTCGCCAGGGACGAGGCCAAGAAGTTCAGGCTGTCGATGAACCTGAGCATGACGACATTTTTCTAGGGTGTGTTTGGTAGGGGGTAGGGTAGTTTACAGGTCCACCGACATGCTTTGGAATCGCTCCGCATTCCTGGCGATGACGTCTACGTTACCCTGGAACTTCTCGGTAGCCGACACCAGTAGATGTATGCCGTAGCCTTCCAAATTGTGGAAAACTACTGGAATGAAGCTGGTCTGCCTCGCCGACAAGTTGCATTTGTTGTGCGCCGCGTTGCGCCTCAGTGCTAGCCAGAAGGGAAATGGTTGTGATCCCGCACATTCATCTCCTTCATCTCTTTCTTCTCGGATGTTGTACGATCCTGGGTATAAGCCTTCTAAGTATTGGTAGGACTTAGCCAACAAGAAACGTGCTTCTTCCTCTTCAGTGAGGGTGACAGGATGAGGATTGGCGATGATGGCGGCGTACTTCAGAGCATCTTCCTCCACCAACTTCATGAAGTCTTCGACCACGTAGAGTCCGAAGTGGTACTTCTCGTACACGATATCTCCACCTGGTCCGACGACGACGTACCCGTACCTGCAGGGAACATGTTTGTGGATGGGAGTCGTGGAGCTGGTGGATGGACTGGGAAGAGGACCCGACACGGGCTGAAGCAAGTACTCGAAGTCTGTGTAGATCACCCAGGGAAGTTTCTTTTGACGACTGAAGTGCTTGAATTCGAGGGTCTTGTCGCCGAGTCTCGGGAATCACAACCGCTGGCTCGGGTTCAGAGCGAAGCATTCCGTGCGATGTTTACGGAGGTGATTTCTCTCGTGAAACCTGAGAAGCAGTTGCGGCAGTAAAATTTCTTGTGGTGACCGACGCCGGTGTAACGAAAGAATCCATCAAAGCCCATGATGGAGCAGTAATAGAAATTTGGTTCTCCTTCTTATCGTCCTCAGCCAAAAACAGCAACTCTACCACCCTGGCGACCAACCACGGACTTGCAAACTCGAATGGGATGCAGTCCGAATTCAGTCGTGAAGGCAATGACGTTGATGGCGAGACCGCCGTTTGTGGTTTCCAACTCATCAATTTGATGTAAGTTGACTGGATACTTTAACATCGAGTGGTTGACTGTGTTCATCCATTGAGTATAGTGTTGCCCGGCTCTGGAACACGTCATGGTTAAGCAGAGTTGAAATTTACAGGATACGAGACTGGTGAGGCAGGCGAATAGAAGTTCGGCGATGGCGGGTTTCAGACAGGATAGGATACGGATGGGGTCGCGAAGGAGAGATGGGTAGCCCTCGTCGTTCTCGATGGTTTTCTTGTAGCGGTGAAAGCTACCGTCGTGGGCGTCAACGAGGGTTGGTGGTTCGACGTAGCAGTCGTTGCATTTCACCTCCTCACAGACCGACCGATGCAGGACGCAGCGGAAATCTTCAGTGGGGTCTTCATCGGTTCGGTGATGGTTGGAGAGGTGTTCTATCAACTGCTGCTGCGACGGAAACACGACTGAGCATTAAGCGCAGGTAAATGTGGTTTTGGGTTCCATTTTTTAATCTAAGAACAACAAATCAAAAACGAAATATCTGTCTGAGCTTTTTTTATATGACAAAAATTCTACATGATTTAAAAATGGATTGAATAAACTTACAATAACGACAGCGATATTCTCTCGAATAAAATCAAAAACTCAATATCTGTCAAAGTTTTTATATATGAAAAAAATTCTATATATTTTAAGAATGGATTAAATAAACTTACAAACACGTCGGCGATATTCTCTCGATTAAAATCAAATTGGGAAGCGAGAGGCAGCGTGGTGACGTTGTCTCGACAAAATCCAAACTGGAAAGAGAGTGTGCTGGAGAAGGTCTTAGCTTTTACACTGGCTCAACCAGAAATTGCACCTCAACCGGCAATCTAACAGAATGTTCTAGGACGTTCCAGAACGCATCACGTCATGATTGATGCTGTACGTCATTTCCGGTTCTGACTCATCGCAGCAGATCCAAATTATCAACCCACGAGTTAGTTAAACTTAAGAGTCGTAACCCCGCCACTTGACCAAGTAACTGGTCTTTTTCCCCACTTTCTTAGTCTTTAACACTTTCTCCACCAGAAACCGGTTCGGAACGCTCGTCTTTGCAACTCCCACTCATAAAAACCGTCCTTTACGCTTTCCCCGCCGTAATCTTTCAGGGTGTACGTGCCCTGCTGAAAATGAACTGCAGAAAAACTGTAGAAATGGAATGAAACTACAGTTTAACTGCAGTTTCGACGGCACCTGCAAAAAAAACATTAAAAAAACATTTATGTGAAATGGAATGAAACTGCAGTTTAACTGCAGATTCGATGGTAACTGCAAAAAAACTTTAAACGCAGAAATTGGGGCTCGAAAACCAGCAGTGTGGGCATCATAAAACACGGTGTGCCAACGCAGCTAACCCCCCACGTGCATTTTAAGCCTATACACAGGTTTTCTTTACTACGCATTTTTTTTAATATTTTGATTGCACTGTTTTTTTTTTTTTTTGCCCTACTAGTCAGTAGTGTGATCGGCATTTGGCGATGACAAAATTGTCATTAGTAAACACGACAGAAACCCAAACGGGCTCGATTACTAGTGATCAATTAAATATGGAATGGAAAAGATTTACATTAATTTTAATTGTTAGTTACCGAATTCTCTGAACAAATTATTCGGCAATAACTATTTGTAACAACATTCACTAACATATACTGTGTGGCACCTTTAAGAAAAATCCAGGAAGTCGTCCCTACTTTAAAAATGTTTATGCATGCTCATGTTGGACATGGAACCACCACCTACAAAGTTTTGACCTTGTTGAGATGTTATGGTAATATGATGACTACCGCATCACCAACTTTAGAATTAAAGTGACCGTAGTTTTCAGTTATTTTGTTCCAAATGCCTGTTTTTCAGTGTTACACCCCTTTTTGCCAATCCGATCTGATACTGATACACTAATCGAGTACTGGGATCCGATAACGATTATTTATTTTCTTTTTTTCTTCTTAAATTTTGAAGCTAAGCAAACTTTAGTTCAACTTGATTTAGGAAGTACAGGACATTGTTAAGAAAAATTTTCAGTTTTATTAATTTGATGATAATTTTCTTGCTCTGTTTTGTCTATTTTGGAATTGACTTTGTTATCTACCTTCCTTTCTCTCCAGGAAGTTGTTGTAGGGAAGAGACTGTGTCTTTCTTTAGACAGTTTGGTCAGTATAGGTTTTTTTTGGGTGGAAGGAGGGAAATGGCGTAAAATTTGTCACTTGGAATTTGTGAAAGTAGGAGTTTTTTTTATTATGTTTGGGGCGGGGGGGGGGGGGGGGGGGGCACAAAAAAAAAATTATTAGTTGCTCAAACAAAAAAAATGCCAAACTACTGCCATTTGGAACTTATTTTTGGTTTTGCTAAATGACTTGTGGCCAACCTATTGACTTAAAATTAGCTCTATTCGAATGCTGTAGAAAAAAGGGTAAAATAGTGTACTTGAACGTCAATTTTTGGCAAAATTATCGAAAAAATTAAATTTCACCGATAATGAATAAATGGGTGAAAAGTGCACATTAACAGCAATTTAAAAAAAATGTAAAATAAAGGCAGTTACACTGCAGGTTGTGGAAGTTCAACAAGATAACTCCAAAATTGCAAAATAACTGCAGTTTTCAGCAGGCCAACTCAGAAACTGCAAAATAACTGCAGTTTACCAATATTGAAAGCGACGTTGTGTCACTTCTTAAATTATGAACAAAGTTTTGTGGTACAAGAAAGGGTTGGTATGGTGTAGAACAATTAATGCAAATTGACTGTTTAAAGTCAAGCCAACAGTTGCATAACTTTAGCGGATATCCATAAAATACAAATCTTGGAACCATACACATTAACGCTTAGTGATTGGCTAGGTATATAAGGCTGGATGACAACTTGCATCATTGTAAGTAACGTAAGAATGTATTAGGCTAAGTATGCTTGTATGTTAAGAATAAAACTTGTAGAACCGAAACATTCATATCTGTGCACAAACTGCCTATTCTACAGATTAAGGTTTGAATGATAGCTGGAATTTATATTATGATTTGCTTAATTTTACTACCAAAAGCAATTTTTTGGAAAAAAACTGAAGTTTAACTACAGTTTGAACTGCAGTTTAACTGCAGTTTGAAGTGCAGTTTTTTTGAGGTGGGCAATTTACTGCACTTTTACTGCACTTTTTTTATGCAGTTTTTCTGCAAGTCCTTTTTAAGCAGGGGTGGCAGGGTTCGTCTTTCTTACTTTATCTATAACGTAAATTTCGTTGGTCCAGGTTTGAAGATAGCGCTTGTTGAACACCCCTTTTATGTAAGACAAGCGGACATTATCTCCGACCTTAAATTTACTAGGTTTAATTAATCGTTTAGGAACGGGGTTTTTTGGAAGTTTACCTTTTCCATTATTTATGTCTTTGGGCCTCGCCTTAATTGTTTTATGCACGGAACCGTTATACTTGTCTAGAAGGGAAGGAAGTAAGTCTACCTACTCGTAGCTGACTCTACGCGTGAATTCCCACCACATTAAATTCTTCAGCATACGCTTGCGGTAGTGGTTGATGCTCAATCTTTTCATCAGAGGGGCGAAGGTGGAGTTGAAAAATTCCATCCCTTCATCAGATTGTAATGCCTTAGTCGAAACCAGCAGCTTCTTAAAGGCGGCGGTAACGTCGTCCGCGGACTTGGATTTGATCGGTTCCACTAGAGCGAACTTGCTGTACACGTCTATCTGGGTGAGCAGGTACTTGTAGCCCTTGTTGACGCGGGAGTACGAGATCATCTCGACTAGATCTATCTGCCACAGATAGTCGACAAAGGTGGCTTTGGTCTTAAGTCCAGGATAATGTCTACGAGCCTACTTGTGGGGTTCTTTGGCTACAGTTTCTGTTTATTACGTTTTTTTTTACCATTTACTTATTTATTTATTTAATTTTACTGTTCCATCCCCAACTTGACTTTTGCCTTCAGGGCTGCGGCGACAGCTGCGGCAGTGACCCTCTCGCTCAACCCCACCCTAGTATGGGAGAATACGATTTTCTTGGCCGTGGAAGCCAACTCCTCTTCTGCCCTGCGTCTATCTTCCAAATCGTCGCTGGCGGCGTAAGCTATGTTGCGTTTTTTACAAGCTTCGTCAAGAGCGTTGACGCCAACGTCTCCTCTTGCCAGTCTCTCGCTCAGATTTGTACCGGGGCCGTAAAACTTGTAGCCCGGGATGTGTGTCGCAGGTTAATTATTATCATGTTTAAGAGACCCAAACCCTTTTTTTAGCCGTTGTACGAGACGGCCCTTTAGTAGCACGTAGCTTCTGAAACTGAGCCTTTTTCGTGCCGAAGACTTCGCATTTCCCCTTAAGGAGTTGGCGTTTGTTTGATGTCGTCGCGGTAACGGGGTCTACGACACCGGTAACTCGCTTACATTTCAAGCAATACATTTTAGATTGTCGTTTTAATAAACTAAAAATATTTTTATATATAAAGCAAATTAGTATGAAAATCATTAACTATGACTCCGCAGACGAGACCAACTTCGAAAAAAAAAAACAAGAAGGGAGACGCGCTTATATTCCCCGAACAACTTCGGTGCATCATCTGCGGACCGACCGGCTGTGGCAAGGCTAATCCAACTCTTAATCTCATCTGCAACGATGGTTGGCTCGAGTACGACAGGTTATACGTGTGTTCGAAGACCCTGTTTCAGAGCAATTGCGAACGGCTGAGGCAGGCCTTCGAAGAGACTTGCTCCGAAGTAGCCGCATTCTGCTCAAGCATGGAAGAGATACCGTTACCCGAACAACTGTTGGTAGACGGCAACAAGATAACCGTGTTTTTATTCGACGACTGCATGGTAGAAAAGCAGGACAAGATTGAGAGGTACTTCGCCTATGGACGACACGCTAACGTGGACGTGTTTTACTTGTGTCAGACCTACAGCAGGATACCCAAGTGCGTGATACGAGACAACACCAACGTCCTGATACTGTTCAAGCAAGATGATACCAGCCTCAAGCACGTCTACAACAACCACGTCGGGTGTGACATGAGATTCGAGGAGTTTAAGGAAACCTGCGGGGAGTGTTGGAATTCCGACGCTTATGGATTTCTGACAATCGACAAGACCAAGCCGTTGAAGGAGGCCGTACAGACGGAGCCGTACAGACGGATGTTTCATCGAGTGTAGCGCTATCGCATTGGAACACGTTAGTTCTGACCCAATTTGGCATTGACAAGAACAAGAATGAGTGTTACTGCGATTGTGGGCGTGACCTGATGTAAACATGTGAGTTTGCATCGGCGCCGACAAAAATAAGAAATAGAAATTGTGTTACTTAGTACAAGAAAATAGTTTCAATGCAACTGAGTTTGCATCGGCACCGATAAAAACAAGAAATAGAAATTGTGTTACCATAATTGTGGCGTGGCGTGAGATGTGGGCGTGGCTTGATGTAAACATGAGTTTGAGTTTGTGTTGGCACTAACGAGAATTTGAGTTGATGTTGACGTGAACGAGTGTTGGTGTCAACGAGAATAAGAATCGTGTTACCACGAACAAGTGTTTGTTTCAACAAGAACAAGCGTTGGTGTCAATGAGAACAAGAATTCTTGATGCTGAGATCGAGATCTTGAGACATTTTTTTTTTCTAAATAAAAGGGCTGGAGTTTAATTTCTTTAAAAATGAGTACTAAGAAACGACAACGAGCTTCGGACCAGTACGAAGCCTTGAAACAACGACTCAAATCGCAAATTTAGAGATGCCAAGCTAGAAAAAGTTAGCGAGTCCGAGCATCTCACGAAGATTTTTAAACCAGTAACAGATCCCATCAGAGAGCAGACGAAATTATAGACCAAGGAGAGCAAGGAGGCGGCCGCTCAACGTCAGCTCCCGATCAAAGAGTTGCTGGCAATTGGAAGCGGGTCAGCAGAAACAACAAGTTCAGCATGGGGAAAAACTTTGCAACATTCAGACGGCCTTGGAAGCAGCAACTGGACGGGTATATGCTAGGGGCGAGTCGGAAGACTCAGAATCCGAGTTGGCTTTTAATACCGGCACGATGAGACGGCTATTTAGCTCCATGGGCCCACTCACCCCTGGCACACTCAAGCAAATCGAAGCCATGACTCCGAGCGCTTGAATGAGATACTTGGAAGAAGAGACTTCTTTGCTAGATTCCGTGCAACTAGGACCGCTAGCCACCAAATACCTGAGCACGTTCGCTACCAGGGAGACCCTCACTGATCCCACTTTCGGTATAAGGTACAATCCAGAAACTAAACGGTACAAGATAGGTGCCTCGGACGTGGACCTTGAAGGGGACAACGTGGGAGGGAAAAAGTACAGGAGCACCGTCGAGCTGTGGCAGTTGATCATGCTCAAGAATCCGCAAAAACCGACCGACGATCGCCCGAGTCTGTTAGATTATCACGATATTCTCAGGAGAAGCAGCGCGGTCTATAGGGACCACGATCCCGAAGCTAAGAGATTAACATCCAGCGCCGGTTACAAGTACGCGACCATCATCAAACCGGTGTTTGACAAGGTCCAACAACAACAACAACCGACTCGACAAGGGAAAGGGTACCGGTTTTACAAAGACCCGAACGAACTTTGCGAAAGATTGAAACTAATCAGGGCTTCGAGGGATGCCGGTAACAACAACCTGGACGAAGTGATCGTGCACATTTACGCGGAGTTGAAAGCCAATGGTCTTTTGTCAGATGACGAGTATGGCAAGTTGATCGAGGAGTTTGGACGATGTTAAAAGACGAAAAGAAACAAAAATTTAAAACAAAATGCTTTTAATAATAAAAGATCATCTATAAATGATTAAATCCATTTGTAGTACTTTTGTCTCGTTCAACGTCGAGAGAATAACTATGTCGTCCTCGTCCAAAGTCCTTTCCTCGAACACCACGTATTTCACCAGCAAATTTTCACCAGCGGTTGGACGCTTTGTTCCCAGGACAGTGGATCGGTCGAGCTGGCCCAACGGCTTGGCCTGCTCGATCACCAGATTTAACTCCGCTGGAGTTTTTCCTGTGGGGCCACGTTAAAGCCCAAGTGTATGAAACCCCCACAACAACAGCTGAAGACCTAATGGAACGGATACGTGCAACATGTAGAGCCATCCCAGCAGCAACATTCGAACGGGTACTACATTCCACAACGTCACGGGCACAAGCATGCCGCAATGAGATGGGACACCATTTCGAGCACCTTCTTAATTGATTTCCATGTTATTTTTATTCCACACAAACGTGATGGTTCAAGTTGGGCCCTTAACCCCAAAATTAATCAAATTGATTCAAAATTAATCCTGCATTTCTGACTCAATAGTAGAGGTTACGAAAACAGCCTTCAAGTTGCAAGTTTGCAGCTTTTGTAGTTGTTTACAAAGTTATTTACAATTAATTTATTTACAAGTTCGTTACAGTTATGTACGCCCATGTTATTTGTTTAGAACCCACTAATAACATGTCTGACCCCATACCACACCCGTTGGTTCTGAACAATAAAATGGTGACAGAAACATTGTTCAAATTTCACGCAATGAAATACACAAAACTGGCTAATACCCGTAAAACAACAAACAAACATGAAATAAACAGCGTTGGGATAATTGTGTACAACAGACCAGAGATGCTAGCTGGTCACTGCCTTCTAACCTTTCCATTTGCTTCACTGCTTGACAAGTAGCTCTTGCAGTGAAGTTTATGTGCAAAAAGGGTATTTTGCACATAACTCTGGCGTTTCTACATGGATTTCCATTCTGTTTCTTGGGTTGGCAGTTTTTATTGATTACCTACAACTTTCAAATTTGCACTGATGGTCTACGGTGCTTCCTTTAGAAGTTAGCAACGCGATGACCTTGATGGAGGTCTTCAAGGTCATCGTCTTTACACTCATCTTAATCCCCGCTGTTTACTCATTATTACTATAAACTAGTTTTCAGGATATTTGACACCATTTAGGATATATTCAGGTAGGCCCAACTTTTGGACCACCCTGTATACCCCCACTTCCGGTCACGTGATAAAAGTGGGGGTAATGATCATCCGTTGAATTTGAAAAGTGGGGTGTCACTTCCATTTTTCGTCAATCTGGACGATGGTGGAAGAGTGCTTTTTACTATCTGTTTTCTGGTTTTCATCGATCTGAAGAAGGGTGGGAAAGTACTTTTTGCTTCCTCCTATGATGTCACTTCCAAAGTGATCAAAGTGGGGGTAATGATGCACTTCAGATCACGTGAAAAGTGGGGGGCGTCAGTTCCGGTTTTTTCGTCAATCTGGAGGAGCATGGGAAAGTGCCTTTTGCTACCTTTTTCATTTTTTATCAATATGGAGGTGGGTGGGAAAGTGCTTTTGCTATCTTCTATGATGATACTTCCGATCACGTGATCAAAATGGGGGTAATGATATCACTTCCGATCATGTGATGAAAGTTTGGACGTCACTTCCGGTTTTCATCAATATGGAGGACGGTACCTTTTGCTACCTTTTTTCGTTTTTGTTGATGTGGAGGATGGTGGGAAAGTGTCTTTTTTTTCTTTTTTTGTGGAGAGGATCACGCTAGGGTACAGCCTGGGGAACCCATATCCCGAACCGTTTCGCTCTAAGACCGACAGTTCTCAAGTTATCAGGGTGGGCCAACTTGCCGAAATTCGAGGTACCCGATTTCCGGGTAGGCTATATGTAGGGCACAGCACAGGGAAGTCAAATCCCGAATGGTTTCGCTGTAGGACCGACGGCACCCGAGTTGCGGGTATATTTCGGGTTTTGGAACTGTGTCAATTTTTTTTTGGGGGGGGGCCAAAATAATTTTTGACCAGGCCAACTGATAGGTGAGGCCAAGTACGGGCGGGGAATCATGCATGGGGGTCAAATTTCACTCCGAATTGCTCTAGGACCAACGGTTACCGAATTATGGGCATTTTAAATAATTTCGGAAATTGAAACTAAAACCTGGGGGCCATATTAGAAAAATGGCGGCATTTCCGGTTCCAGGCCAAGATGGAGTCATTTCCACTTCCGCTTCCATAGGATGTGACGTCATTCAAAATAGTGGCACTTCCGGTTTTTGGCGCTAATGACCAAGTTGTCGACGCGCCATTAAGCCTCAATCCCCCCCCCCACTTCCGGTTTACATGGGGGCGACCATCTTGTCTGTCCTCTGAGTCCTACTACTAAATTTTCCTACTACTCACTTCCTGTTGTGACATCACTTCCTGTTATGACATCACTTCCTGTATGACGTCACTTCCTGTTATGACATCACTTCATGTATGACGTCACTTCCTGTTATGACTTCACTTTCTGTTATGACATCACTTCCTGTTATGACATCAGTTCCTTTATGATGTCACTTCCTGTTATGACGTCACTTCCTGTTATTACGTCACTTCCGGTTGTGACATCACTCCTTGGATTTGTACTAAGTTTGTGTTTTGTGTGATATTAAGGGTATTAGTCTTAGTGACGCGGTGAGTTTAGGTGATATTGAAAAACCTTTAAACAATCAATTGTTCTTATTAGTGGAGAGTGTTTAGAACCAAACGCTGATGTAATGAGAGTTATAGTTGATTTTTAAAGTACATTTTTGTAAGTTTACACCTATAACAGTTACGGTCAGTCCAGTGAGTTAAGTGTCAAAACAAAATTCGAGAATATCCAGTCCAGTTCCAAAATAAAATTCTTGTTCAAGGAGGGCTCTATATAAGGTGAGATCAGACAAGGAAAATTCAGTCCAGATGCAGTTCTGGGCTCGAACACACGGCCTCCCAACCCAGGTGCAGTTGGGCAGGGCTACATGCACCATATGAGTAAGGAATCTGCACTACTGGCTACCCTCTCGGATGGTAGTAACTCCCCTCTAGGGTGGCAGTAACTCCCCTTTATGGGTTGGTAGTAACTCTGCATTTGGGTGGTACTAACTCCCCGTGTAGGGTTCAGAACTAAATTTTTTTTAATTTCCATTTTTTTGTTGGTCCTTTGTAAGGAATATTCATTTTTTAATGTGTGTCTGTTAAATTCTAATTCGTCTTTTTTAAGAGCGCCACTTTATCTCCTAATTTTTTCCTCGTGTTTTTTTGGGAAAATTATTTCGTATATAATAAAAGAATTATAATACAAGGAATGAACGATTTTTCTTTCAAGAAAAAGAAAATGAATTCAAAATCATCGTTTAGCCTACGTGTGCATACTGTGGAAAGGTCTGCGCAACTCAGCAAGATTTAATCCATCATCTTCCCAACCATCGATCCGATCTTCGACCAGAGTGTTTACTCTTCGAAAACAAGTTAAAATATATTGAAGGTGAAGTAAGGTACAAGTTGGTACATGATGATACGCACCGAATTTATTTCCGCAAAACTGAATGTCTCGATTCATCTCGAGCGCTCAATATACTATATTGTCTGCTCAAATATCTTATCATGACTTGCTTGGATCAACTGACCAGTTGTACATTTCAACTGTGTTTAGAGGCAGATTTTACCAGGGATACTGAAACCGTGCGAGCCTATTTCTTGTCTCTCTACACAGCCATTTACAACGAATCTGATGTGTCGGAAATCTTGGAGGATGCTTGCAAAAAAATACAAGTCAGTTGAAACTTTCGAAGAAAGAGGCAGTGGTTGGCTCTTTTTGAAAGTTTGGGGTATCACCGTAAAAGTAACAAAAATCTATCCTTTTCGTCCTAGTTCTTTCTTACCCTTGCCGAGTGCATTACGCAAGAAAAGCGAAGTTATAGTGAATGTGGAAAATTCTGACGAAAAGTGCTTTCTATATTCCGTTTTAGCCGCTAAAATGAAGTGCTACGAAACCGAGGTTGAATGTTACGAACCATTTTTGAATACTGTAGACCATTCCATGTTGAAATTCCCCGTGACACTACGACAAATTGATTCCTTCGAACAAGCCAATAATTTGTCCATTAACGTAATTTCGTATAAGGGTTCGATAAGATTACATCCGGTGAGAGTGAATAAAAACATGGAAGGAGAAGTAATTGACTTGTTACTAATAGCTGACAAAAAAGGAAATAGTCATTACTGCAGCATCCTCGATATTTATAGGCTACTCCGATTTCAAGGTGCTGGAACACATAGAAAATTTTACTGTTGTAACTGCTTCGCGGTTTTTACTAAAGAACGATCCATGATGGAGGACGTCAGTAAATGTGTGAGACTGAATAAGGAGCAAGTACTCACTTTCCTACCACCTGGTAATAACACGCTAAAATTCCAACACTATAACAGACGTAATCCTCATCCAAGGATAATTAACACAGATTTCGAATGCATGCTCAGACCCGTACAAACTAGTAGCGTCGATCCATCTTTGAGTTCGTCTACTAAAGTCAGTTTGCATTCACCTAGTAGTTTTGGATATGTGGTTATTGGTCCAGAAAATGGAATCGTGAGTCAAAAATTCTACCTCGGTGATGATGAGGTGGATAAGTTTTACGAATGAATGAATATCGAAATTAACAAGTTTGCCAGTATTCTATCGCGGCCAAAACCTCTGATCAGTGTCGAAGATGAAATTCAGTTCTTGAAAGCTGATACTTGCTACTACTGCAACAAAGTCATGCTTACAGATAATCTCTCATTGAAGAAAGTGAGAGATCATTGTCACTTCATGGGAAAGTTTAGAGGTGCTTCTCACGTAAAATGCAATCTAGATGCAAGGAGCATAAATACTATCCCGATCGTCTTCCATAATTTAGAAGGCTACGATATGCATCTACTGATTTCTGCGGCAAAAAACTTCCCTTCGGGAGTGGACGTTTTTTCTAGAAACACCGAGCGTTTCATGAGTATGACTATTACGAGATACTTTTGCTTCAATGATAAGAGATTTTTGGTAACGTTGCATTTTTAGGCAATTATAATTTCCTATCTTCGTCGCTGGTAACTTTGGCTAAAGACCACAAGAAAGATCAACCCTTCAACATCGAAAAAACTGCTCTTGAATCGGTAGATTGGTTTGATTCAGGAGAGGTCTCGGATTTATTGACGCAAAAACGCCATTATTCATACGAGTACGTACAGTCTATGGACGTTTTTAAAAAACGGAAATTACCTCCTAAAGAGGCGTTCTTCTCCACTCTACGAGGTGAAGGCATCACTGATACAGAGTATGATCATGCTACGTCTGTTTGGAATTTGCTGAAGGAGAAGGTTTTTAAAAATTATCATCGTGTATATCAGATGATCGATGTGTGTCTTCTAGCTGACATTTTTCATACTTTCAGGGAAACTTGTTTGCTCAATGACGGCATAGATCCACACCAGGGTTTAGTTGGGGAGCCACGTTGAAAAATACCGAAGCCGATTTAGAATTGTTTACCCATGGAGGAAAGCATAACTTTATAACTTCCGGTATCAGAGGTGGAACAACTTTTGTGTCAAAAAGGCACTCGATCGTCAATAAAAAATATCTACCAGACACCTACAACGAGAATCTACCTAGTATATGTCTAGTAGATTTGGATGTCAACAACTTATACGGACTAGCCATGACTGAATTCCTTCCATACGATCGATTTAGTTGGCTGACGAGGAAAAAATTCTCGAATTTTGCCTGGCATCGGTTGAAAAAGATTCGGAACACGATTATATCTTGGAAGTGGACTTACACTATCCATCCGAGCTACACGACAATCACAACGATTATCCTTCAGCACCGGAAAAGTTTAAAATAATGCCAAAATTTGTCCCTTCGTTCATGAAAGAAATGGCAGGAAACAAGAAGATCATTTCTACTTCCAAACTGACAACTAACCTGCTCCCGAAGAAAAACTGTATAGTTCATTACAGAAATTTACAATTATACTTGAAGCACGGTTTAATTTTGAAAGGTATTCACAGAATTCTAAAATTTCGTCAGAAGCAATGGCTAAAATCTTGCATAGAGTTTAACACCGAAAAATACTTTTTCAAACTGAAAAATAATTCGGTGTCTGGAAAAATGATGGAAAACAAATTGGGGTGTTTATCCGTGAAGTTGTCCGATAATTTAAAACAATCTGTCTAGTACAGCACTCTGCCACACGCGGACTCATTTAAGATCCTCAACAAAAATCTCATACAAATAAACTTGAGACTTCGTAACATCAAGTGTGACTTACCGACTTACTCCGGTTTTTGCCTCCTCGAACTTTCCAAACTCAGAATGTATGAATTTCACTACGAGTTCAGGCATCCAAATTATGGAGACCAAGCGCGTTTACTTTTCACGGATACCGACAGTCTGTTCTATGAGGTAGAGACTGAAGATTTTTACCGGGACATGGAAATTGAGTCAGATAGATTCGAAACAAGTAATTATGATCGCATCCTCTGTATAATATTAAAACAAGTCCTGGGGAAAATGAAAGATGAGACGGCTGGCATCCCGGTGAAAGAATTTGTAGGCTTGAAAGCAAAAGTGTACTCAGTTTTAGTAGGGGAAGAGAGTATTAGAAAGGCTAAAGGGATTAGTAAAGCGTTTATCCAAAAAAGTCTCAGTCACGAAGACTACAAAAAAGCGCTATTTTCTAAAACATCGTTGAAAGCGCCACGTGAATCTTCAGCTCGCTACGGTTGAAATTTCAAATTCTACCTTATCTCCTTATGACGATAAGAGATTCGTGTTGGATGATTGAATAAATACGTTAGCGCACGGTCACTACAGTACGGGTATAGCGCATGACTTTATAGACGGTATAATCGATCCGATGGAGGATGAAGAAGCTGAAGAGCAAGCTTTGCTGAAGAAAGATGTGGAGGAAGAAGCATCAGCCACTGAAATACCAAAACGAAGCGAAGAAGAAAAAATAGTGGCTAATAAGAGGAAAAGAGCCACGGCTGCTCGTAAGAAACGTGCAAAAGAAACTGTCTTACAGAGAAAAGCTAGGTTGGAGAAACGTGCGACAGAAACTGTCGAGCAGAGAAAATCTCGGTTGGAGAAAATGGCCGCCTCTAAAACAAGAAAATTAATATTCAGACGAACTGATAATATGATCTGTTGTACTTAAAAATCAAGTAGAAAGTATTTAAAAAGATAAACTGCTAATGTTATCAGTCCAGCTATTAAATTTTGAATCATATCCCTTCCACTTAACGAAGTAGAGCATTTTCCCATCTGAACCTTTCTTTCGTCTTAATACTTTCTCCACTAAAAATAAATTGGGGACGAGAGTTTCTTGAATTTCTTGTTTGTAGAAACCTCCGAGCGTCCGGTTCATTCAATTCGTCTTTTAATAGAAAAATAACAGGTTCGGTTTTTTTGACTTTACGGATTGTGAAAACTTCGTTAGTAAAATTTTGTAAATAACCTTTATCAAAAATTTTCTTAACTTTAGAAATTCTGACTTTGTTTCCTACAACAAATTTGGGTTTTTTCAACGATTGTTTCGGTTTAATTTTTAGTGACGATTCGTGACGTCTGGTTTCTTCCCTCGGTTTTAATTCAGTTGTGGAGTGAACCGTGTCATTGTACCGTGAAACTAACTCATCAATAATATGTATCCATTGGTAGTTCCCCTGCTTGGTGAATTGTTTCCACATGCGAGTTTTCAGCGTTCTGTTGAAACGTTCTACAACGCTCACTTTCTTCTCAGAGTGGGTAGAGTACAGGTTGATGTTGTGACGCTTAAGGAGCGCTTTAAAGTTTTTATTGTAGAATTCACTGCATAAATCAACTTGTAAATTTTTAGGGGGTGTCGTTCCTTCGAGTATCTTTTTAAAGGCTTCAGTAATGACCACACCGGATTTTGATTTAAGGGGAATGGCCAAAGAAAACTTGGACATGACGTTAATGCAAGTCAGTAAGTAGTTCAGTAGGTAGAGTAAGGTATCATTTCCACCAAGTCCGCTTACCATAGATCATTCACACTCCGCACAATCACTTTCCGCCTCGAGTTGATCCATTTCCGAGTTGATCCATTTCGCTTTTTTTTTCTTCCCATTCCGAACTTGAGCTTCATCCCCATGATTTTTTTTAACGATCGCAGCGCCTAATTTTTCTCTCGAAGGATTACGACGAGGATCCTTACGTACTTTTCGAGCTTTAGATTTAGATTTCATCGGCGATGTGCCGTTCGTTTAAATTTGAGCTATTTGAGTAGGCAATGTCATGTTCTTTACACGCCTCGTCCAATTTATTTATTCCAGGATTCCCTCTAGCCAATCGCTGGTTTAGTTTTTTTTCCTGGTCCGCAATATTGATATCCGGGTAAATGTACTACTTCTACCGGTAAATGGTCTACGATTTTATTTACGATTCCTTTCCCAGACTTGATGAAGGAAGGTCTTTTCGTTCCGCACACTTTGCAAAAGTGTACTTCCATGCTTCTGTTACTTTTCGATGTAATAATAGTAGGAGGTTCGGACCGGTTAGGTGTGGATCGTTTACATTTCACGCAATACTTCATCTTGGCCGATTTCTCTTTTTTTTTATTATACAAAATTTTTTATCGTAAATCTAAATTCTGATAAGCGTTCTTTTTTTCTCGGGCGATGATGACTCGTCGTTGCTCCAATTCCGATAAAATTTCTATCATTTAGTTCTTGTGATCGTCGTGACCCGCTTGGGTTTACCCGTACAAAATCCTCAGTCTTTCGACCAGATTGTTAGGATCGTCGTAATACTGTAATCCATCCTACTGTCGGTTTTTTTACCATACCAGTTCCCTTTTTCTTTGTTTTCATATCCTCCCAGATATGACCGATTCTCGACGCTTACATGGCACTACGATTCGACTTAGGTTTTCGAGTGCCCGGATCGTTGTTTTGGTATATAGCGTGCATGTTTTTTAAAAGAGAAGCGTAACTAGCCTTGATTTCGGGAGCATACGACGGCTCTTTCAAATCCGTAAAAACCAGCAAACTCCAAAGTCCTCGTCTTCCAGCGTACTGATTACCACCGACCACTATGTCGTTCTCCAATATTTTTACGGGTTTATTAGCGATGCTCATTTCTCTAGTTTTCATGTCGTATCGCAGTCCGAAGACAGGATCGGTCTCTTTGGGATTTTGGAAAAATTTTATCAGGAAATATTTCGCCGTTTAGCCTATGACTTGGCCAGGTAACAGACTATCCAAAGATCTGAGGGTTGGAAAATTTGGAAGTTCTGGAGGCGTCGACACGCGTCTGTTTTGTATTGCCGAAAGTGTGGGGGTGACTTTCAAACCAGTATTGATAGATGCATATTCGGTTCGCGTAACTGGAGCGGTAGTCGAGTATTCGGAAAGATTGGGATATCGCGCTATCGGAGTTGAATGCTCGACGGAAGGGTTCGGCGATTCAAACTTCTCCGTATCGTTCACCGTGGTTTCCCACTCTTCATCATCTTCATCCTCGAATTTATAAGTTTCTTTATGGGAGTAATAATTCGTTTACGTTTTCGTCGTTTTCTCGTTGGAAAACCGGCAATCGGTTTTGCAGGACTCGCTACGGGTGGTGGATTAACAACGGAAGGTTTCAAAGTACTAACGACGGGTTAAAAAATTCTTGTAAAGATTCTTCTTGATCTCGTTTGTCCAAACATTGATTAAAAAAAGCTTTCCCGTAAACGTTTTTTTGAGATTTACTATTTCACGTTTCTTTTCCATGTTATCTTTTTTCTTTCGTTTGTTTTTATCATCGAACGAATACGTACGTTTATACCGTCCCTCGTTTAACATTTTGTCAATCGATAAAAACCCGTACGGATCGTCCCAACACGTTCTACATAACATTTTAAACTCCGTAAATTCCATGTCAGGGCCGACGTGATTTTCGTAGAAATGTTTCAGGTTTAAATCGTCCACGGGAAATACGATTAATAAATTAGCGTTATCTCTAACCACTTGTTTTAGAATTCTGGTGTAAGAATGACTGCAATAAAAAACGTCGGCGTTAGAATGACGGCCTTGAGCGAAGTAACGTTCTATGTTTTTTTGTTTGTCTAAAAGAACATCGTCAAAAACCACGAGATTACGAAACTTGGTGTTCAACTCCTCGGGAGGAAATAAATCGTTTTGATAGTCGTGAAAACTCGCTCTCTCCTGCCTTACGGTCCCCTCAATTTCGGAAAATATAGACTGTAAAGCTCGGTATTTTGCTTGACACAGAGTTTTGCTGTACATGTATAATTTGTCGTTACAGATAAAATTAAACAGTAAGTTCGTCTTCCCGCAAATTGCCGGTTCTATAATCAGGCATCTAATGTTTGAAGGTAGAAATGAGTGATTTTTTGGGGTTCGTGATCAGCACGAAGAAATCATAATTTTGAATATCCATTGTTTTTTTCTTATTCAGAAATTAAACTCATAAAGTCTTTATCCGAAAAATTTTCGTTGGATGTATTAGATTCGACGACTATGTAATCTACGTTACACCTAAGTTTTGCGGTTCTCGTTGCTGATGTACACGGAGTTAATTTTACCACTAACTTCCGACAAGGTCATACTTCTACACGGAGTCAAGTTAAACCACGGTTTTTCTATAACGTTTTTGTTAAGTTTTCCTTTAGTTTTGTGGATGTTGTTGTACACCCACGTTCTGAGACATAGTGGCTTATCTGACTCACCGTCTGCCTTTTGCCAAAATGGGTAGCAGGTGGAAGCTGGGTGGGAGTAATTTGGGTAACTGAACATCGTCAGAGAAACGGGTTTCTGCTCGTCGGTTTCAATTTCTAATTTTTCGCAGATGTATCGTTAAAGATTTTTCATCGTGGTTTGATATTCGGGGGTCAACGGAGAAATCCATCCCTTACACCTGGAATCTTTGTTCAAAATGGGAGAACCTATTCCTTTTAAATTCTCGAATTCTATGGAAGGAGATAAGTCGTACTTTACTCCATTTTTTTAAAATCGTCGCATTTTCCATCTTAACTTCTAGAGAATTTGATTGCAACAGACTCAAAAGATTTCCGTACCAGGTAGAATGAGTTATTTTAGAAATTTCTTATTCCTTTTGTTTATACATAAAAAAAAAGAATCGTCAAAATGCCGGTTAATAAATTTGGACAGTCTTTGAAACGAACGCAAAGAGATGTGAAAGGGGTTCTGGGTATAGAATTTATATTAATAAACAAAAACGGAACGTTAAATGTTTAGAGTAAGGGTCTAAAAGTCAAAATCCAGACGGAACACGGACAAGGTTTGACAGTAAGGGTCTAGGTGTAAAATTTTGTAAGAGGCTGGTAAGCATTGGACCCTTACTACCCGGTGGTTAGCTTATAGTTCTACTCTATTCGGACAGAAAGTGTGTATGAATGATTGTAGCAGGTTTTCTTTGTTCTTAGAATATTGTTATGGAACTTTAAGAACATAATTTTCTTGTGAAGTTTGGCATTTTGTGTCTTTTGATGCTTTAGAATTTTTTTATTATATTTCGTAGATTTACGGCAGAGGATAACCAGTATGCTCTCTGCTGCGAATACCCTGCAGTGTTACTAATTCGAAAAATAATTTTCAACATACAGTAAAGCAGTAAACCTACCACTGGATTATCACATGGGAGGATTTCCAGTTTTTCGTGAAAATGTTTTTTGTGGAAACCAAACTCAATTACGCTTTGAAGGAAGGTCCCAATGGACTGTTCGATGCAAAAAGTAAGCGAATCAAGGACCTTGCATCACCCACACAATCTAAGGATGCCGCGAATAAAGAATACGTCGACGCGAAGATTCTCGGTATAAACGAATTAGAAACCAAACTTGACAATGCCTTAATCATGGACTCTCGCCACATATTCAGCGCAAAAAATAAATGAATCAGTAACCTGGCGAACAACGAAACCCCTACGGAAGCTGTTAATAGAGACTATTTCTTCGAGGTTATTACAGAAGCCTACGAAATAGACAAACTTCAAACGGCGTTGAACGAGGATGAGGATGGGTTACTCGATGCAAAAAATAGACGAATCAGATTTACGCTCCCTCCAACCGCTGAACACGACGTGGCTACTAATGGTTACGTCGATATTCGAATGGTTACTATAAACATAAAAAAAAAAACTCCCGCCAGATGCGGAGGAAGCAAAGAACCATGTAGAAAACATCCGTTTTGTGATGGAAAGATATATAAATCCACGTATCGACTGTATAGTTACTTTTCGCGCAACTAGTCCTTACCCTAAATGTCATTTTTTCACATGTATCAATAACTATCCTCGCCAATACTACTTATCAACATCTGGTTGTTATATCCTGGGAATGAGTATAACAAGTAGCGGAGACTATATATCTAGTTCAGTCCCTCCAGATATAAAGATACGGTGTTTAATAACCGAGTTTTTGGATTTGTCGAAAAGTATACCCAAAGACAAAGGATTTCAAGTTTATCTCGGTTTCGAGAGACTTCTCCAACCATCAACTTTAAGTATAACGGAAATACGGATCATTGTGCGTGATGGTAACGTGATTTATATAATGGCTGTTACGGCAAGCACGGAGGATAAAGATTACCAGATAGATATATACCTAACCAAGACTCGTTGTATAACATGGTCAAAGCAGAGACCATATATCAATCCATTCGAAGAACAATGGGGATAACCGAGTTAAAGAGCTAACCGTTTTTAAATATCTTCGTAATCATATCCCTTGCACAAGAAACTTAGAAAAAATAAACAGAAATGACCGCACAATGTTTGAATAAAATTTTGCACCCTGTCGTAATTGTATTTAACGGGACCCAAATACTCCGAAATGGATGTCGGTGGTTCGAGGTTGCCGAAACTGTCGAAATAACAGCGTATGTCAGTAACTGTCAAGTAAGCCACCCAATGACTTCCGTTTCCATCGTGAAAATTTTCGAGATTAACGATGCCGCATTCGCCACGAGGTTTAGGTTTTTATGGCAGACGATCCTTGCTAAAAGTACCTCTGTATTTAGGAATTTTCAAAACTTTGACTAATATGTTTAAATCAAGATTCGTTAACGGTTTAGTAAAATCGATCAGACCTTCACTGGCCTTAGAAAGAGCCCTCTTCCACGATTCACTTTTTTTTCTTTTTACGTTTCAATCCCGAACCCTCCATCTTCTTGTTATGTGTCACCATTTCTTCCATTACCTTAGCATCGTTCTGGCTCTTTGTAACTGCAGCGGCGATACCGGCGGCACCTCCAGCTAGATCACCTAGCCCCGGCTAAGATGGGTCCCAACAATGCCAACAATGGTAAAAACCCACCTCGTTTCGCGATCTCTTTTCTTTTCACCCGGATCCGTTTTTTCCGATTTTACTCGTTTTCGTTTTTTGTTTCACCATCTCTCTTTTTTTAATAAATCACTTCGACTTTATCCAATTTTAAACTCATTTTTCTATCTCCGATCAACAGCGCGTGGCACGTCGTGTTAGCTGGAACTGCGGCGTTAAATTTCAACTTTACTTGTACGTCGACTATGCCGGACAGAAGTCTCCAAGACTGTTTGGAACAGTCCAAAACTACTAGAGGATACGTCTTTTTGAACTGCACCGAATCGTTACACAAGTCCCCGACATCGTATAAAGCGCATCTAAACTCTCGAACCATTCTATACAGGATCGAGTATTCTAATTTACGTTAGTCTAAATACGTTTATTTACGTTTATCTAAGTCCACGAACGGGTAACCTTCGGAATTTAAAGTTACGTGAGTGTCTTGAGTGTCTTGAGTGATCGAATATGGCTTGATTTTTAGTTTGCGCGTATTTTCTATCAGTCTGCAGAGCTAGAATGACCCACCTCGGTTTTTCGATGGCGCCATGTGAAACTAGTGCTCTGAGGAAGTTCGCAACTATCGTAATGCCAGTGCCTAAAACCCAAGTCCACGTTCACGTTCTATCCCTCTTTCCCAACGGCTGTTGTAGCTGCCCTGAATACAGCATCGTCATTGCTCGCCCTAGACAACGTTAGAACATGCTTGGCACCATACAGCACCTTGTCATAATTTTCGAAAAATCCCATGCAGTGTTTTAAAGGAAAGCTTCCTTTAGCACGAGAAGATTCCTTTAGGAGTCGTCTCCTTCACGATGACGGAATGCCGTAATTTGAATCCGATGTTATCGTTCAAACTGGCTGCGGAAGATTCTGCCGCATCTAACACCCAGCTGTTCCCCAGCAACGACACTTGATCGGTAGAGCCGTACGTAAGGAGACCTTTCATGAGAGTCCCAAAACCAGGGTAATTTAACTCGTCCACTAGCTTATCCCCCAAGTGATATTTTATGCTGGAAAACAGGTACATGGAACCATTATTGATGAGAGACACTACGTCCGCATCGGCAAAACTAGAACCGTCGGCGTTCAGTAACCTGCCTTTAATCAGAAGATAACTATTCACGACGTGTAGGAACAAATCCTGGTTTTCGATTACGATTCTAATTTCCGAATTGACGTTGTTTGAACCCACACAAAATCAGAAACCGAAGTTGCATTTTTTGTATATGTAATTTAAACTTTTAGTCCCGATTTTGTATTATTATTATCGGTCCTGACATCGGCATCGTGTCGGATTGTATCGGATCGGTTTACCTTTCATCGGTATCGTATTGTATCGGTAAAAAGTCATATCGGCCGATCCCTACTGAAGTGACACCCCCATTTTGATCTCGTGACTGGGGATATGTATGTTTGTGACCTAAAAAAGGCATCCCCTCCAGATTAACAAAAAAAAAAAACGAAAAAAACGGTAGCAAAAGCCACCTTCCTCCAGATTGACAAAAAACCGGAAGTGACGTCCACACTTTTCATCATGTGATCTGAAGTGCATCATTACCCCCACTCTGATCACATGACTGGAAGTAACATCATAGGAGGAAGCAAAAAGTACTTTCCCACCCTTCTTCAGATCGACAAAAGCCGGAAAACAGATTGTAAAAAGAACTTTTCCACCGTCCTCTAGATTGATGAAAATTGGAAGTGACACCCCACTTTTCAACAGATGATCGGAAGTGCATCATTACCTCCACTTTTATCACGTGACCGGAAGTGGGGGTATATATTATGTATAACCGAATATCGCATTACTACCCTACTGAAGTTGCCGTATCGGACTCTTTCGACTACAGCGTTAATGGCGGCAAGGATTGGACGAGTATCCGCATCCCTGAGGACAGTTACGAACTGAGCGACATCGAGAACTATATTTACGGGAAACTGAAGAGCATTCGACTTTGGGACCAGCAGAACGACGTCTCCATCATTCGAATCACGGGCAACTCCAACACTTTGAAATGCGAGCTGTACGTCACCAATGGGGAGTACAAAGTGGACTTTTCTCCCTCGACCAACATTGGGAAAATCTTCGGTTTCAAAGTAAAGACTTACGAGTCCGGAACCCACGTCACGAAAAACCCAGCCAACACCATGAACGTCAACACGATTTTGGTTCACTGCGATCTGATAGGCTTCTTACGTGAATGGCTCGATGCAACCGACTCTTTACTTCTTCTTTCCGAACAGCGTTCCCGGGTACAAGATCGTGCAATCCCCTCACAACTTGATTTACCTGCTGGTAATGAGTAACGTCATTCGTTCGGTCAGAATATGGCTGACCAGGACGACCGGCCGCTGAATTTGAGGGGGGGAAACGGTTACTATGAGGTTGCACTTGAGGAGAAAGATTTAAAACGAATAAATAAAAAGTTAGAGAAACGATATAAATATAATTCTTTTTCTATAATAAAAGATAAATGTTGGATTTTTAGCGTAACAACAACAAACCAGCCTCTTCCCCTTCAACTTACGACGCAGGCGAGTTCCGAGCCAGAGGACTCCAACTCCTCACCGCTCAAAATGCAGCGTATCTAGAAAGTCTCATTTCGACACGGAAATGATTAAAAGTTACCTGAACGTCCTGGAGCCTTTCAGCCTGGACAAAAGCGTAGTAGAATACGAATTCCACGACTACACCCCGATAGTAGGCACGAATTTAAATAACGAACTTGGAACTGAGGATAGTGGTCCAAAACCAGGACTTGTTCACGCATCCTCATAAGAGTTACCTCTACATGAAGGGTGCCTTGGTAAGTCGGGGGACTGATCCATGTACGCCGCTACGCGAAGATAGCCTTGGTGAACAACGCGATAGCCTACCTCTTCTCGTACATCAGGTACCAGATCGGAGACAAGAGCGTAGATGAGATCAATTATCTTGGGTTTGCCAGTACCATGAAAGGAATAGTGAGCTACGGCCCTTAAGACCAGGCCCACGTCGCAAATAGGGGTGCCAGCACCAGTATGGCCGACGACACCACGAATACCATCTTCAAGTACAAGAGTGACGTCCTTCTCAGCGCCCACAGTCCGAAAGGATCCTTCGTATACGCCATCTCCCTCTCGCATTTGATGGAATTCTTCGAAGATTACACAAAAGTGATTTACAGGATTCAGCAAACGTTGACTTTACGAACGCCATCTTCAGGGACACGGGAGTTGCTTGGGGCAAGATCGTTCTAGATTAAGTTTCCTGGCGTCTCCCTCATGTAACCCCTTCCGACGCTCAGAAAAATAGGCTGTGCGGACTCGTGGATGCCGGGATAACGGTACCCATGGCATTCAGGCACTGGTACTCAGACCTTCTCGACCTGCCCACTACGACTAGCTGTACTTGGAGACTGATTACTACGAGTTCGATCGGGAGGCCGAGATACGTAATAATCAGATTTCAAACCGCGAGAGACGGAGATCAAAAGAAAAATCCGGCCATCTTGGACCACTCCAGTCTAACGGATGCTCACGTTACGCTGAATTCCGAGAGGTACCCGTTTTTGGATCTGAATTTAGATTTTGGCAGCGGAAACATCTCGAACGTATATCAAGATCTAGTCAACTTTAGGAAGCAGTATTACGGAGAGACGCAAACGGTACCCACCTTCGACGTGTCCACGTACGCCACAAACTTCGCGTTGATCTGCATCTACACATTTAAACAAAGCGAGTGACTCAAATCAAGCGTGATAGACGTGTCTCTGAGATTTAAATTCGGAGCTCAAGTACCCACCAACACTCGATGCTACGCCTTAGTCATTAGCGATAGACTGATGAGCTTGAAGTTGGACAAAAGTAAGGTCAAAGTGATAGTGTGAAGAAACCTAAATAAAAGGAATTTTCTTACAAAAAAAACTTTAATATATAAACGGATCATTAATTTTTTTCTACTCTCACCAACAAACATGTACAGAAAAGCCATAGTAGGCCTGACCGCGGTTCAAAAGAAGAGAATGCTGAGTCAAATGAAAGCTGGCAAAACATCCAGCATACGTCTAGCCAACTCGCAGCTCAAGACGGGGAAGGTGACTCTATCCGTCACCAAGAGGCAGCAGTCCAGAATTCGAAAGGCTAAAACGAGCGGTTGGGGACTGAATCTCAAGTTCTCTCGCACGCAGGTCAAGAAAAGAGGATTTCTGCCCCTGATCCTACCAATTTTAGCTGCCCTCGGAGCAGTAAGAGGCGGAGCGGTGGGAATAGCCTAACCCTCAACGACTCCAAGGCTAACTCGAGACAGCTCGAAGAAATAAAGCGGCACAACGCCAAGATGGAGACACTAGGCGCTTCGAAAACGGGTGGAGGATTGAGAAAAAAACAGTGTAGACGAGGATTCTACATGAAGCCGGGGTACCTATAAGTGGACCCTTGACAAATTTGTATCTCGCCAAATATGCCAAGAAGCTAGGAATAAACACGTTTCG